>JAOUZG010040955.1:2406158-2552937 GCA_026289955.1 Argiope argentata | reverse complement strand
AGCAAAGCAAAGGCATGAATTTTTCGCTCCAGTTGGGGTAACGCAATGCAGATTAGAAAATTTAAATTTCAATTAATCTGTTTTATATTTATTCAAAAGCACTTCTGAAGGAATCGAAAAATTTATTACTCAACAATGTTTATTATTAAATTTATCTATTTAATTAATTTTTAAGTGTTTATTTTTTATTATTATATTTTAGCATTTATTTAATTTTAAATTATTTTATACACTACGAAAATAAACAGAATCGTTTGGAATATCTGATCGAAAACATGTTACGTCTAACCTCATAAGCGTGGGGGGGGGGGAAACTTAAAAAGTATGTATTTAAAACTATAAGGGTACTTTTCCGTTTGCCGGGCGCAAACGAACAATCGCTAAAGAAATTTGAGAAAATCTGTCAGAATTCTACATTATTTGCTAATGGAAATATATAACTATAAGCATATATGAAATTTCGTCAAAAAAAATAGTTTGTCATCAAATTTTAGAGAAATAGCCGAATGTGGCGTGAACGGCAGCAATAGCATTTCCACTCATAAGGTTTCGATGAACGTTGCAGAAAATTAAAGAAAACATCGATAGAAAAAAATCAATAAATGCAGTAATATGGAATGCACTCAAAAAAATTTAATCGAAACTAATGAAAGTAGGCAAAAGGAATACGTACAGCTGGAAAAAAATCAAGAGAAATGAACAGGAAAGATCGAATTGAAGGTCGTGATTATACTAACTCAAGAACAGAGTAAGAAAAAACATGAATACATCTGTTCTTAATAGCTTCACTACTACAGACTGATACTTTTCTTAAGAAGAAATTAGAAAGAATAAATACACTTACTGGGTTCAACTCATTTTTCTTGTAAGCCTGAACCTAATTAAGAAATTTTATACAAAAACATAAAATAATCCATTTATTAGAATAAATAATTATTTTTAATCAAAAAGAATTCCATTAGAATTGTAAGATCATGTTGAAATGAAAAAGTTAAATAAAAAAAACGATTCCTAAAGCTCGGGCAGATGTTTTCAGATTTTTTTTTTAATTTTTTATTATGATGAAAAAGGCTTTCTTTCAGGAAATCCTATTTATAATAGATGTTTACCAGAAATAGAAAAATAAAAACAAACCAATTAAAAAGCTCAGGCAGATGTTTTTATATTTTTTTTTTGGCGGAAAAGTTAGCTTTTAATTAATAAAAAATTAACCACTCAATCAAACGGAATAAAAATTAGCCTATGTTCTTCTGTAGACTATAATCTATCTCTGTGCTAAATTTCCTCTATAAGCAAAGGCTCCACCCAAAGCCAATGAAGGCCATTTCTATTTATTGAGATAAATGTACTCATTATAATTACAAAACTACTTGAAGAACATTTTGAAGTGATCTTCGAATATCAGAATGGTGTTTCATTAAGGAAGTAGCGTAGGATCTTCCAATCATTTTTTGAATTTCCTCTCCATTCCATCATGAGAACGTTTGACCTATGGCAATACTTTTCAGGATAGCATAAATGGTAGATTTTTAATGGAATGAAGACTTGAGAGTATCTGACAATTAAGACTACCATCAGGCATTCATAGCCCCGACTACAGGAAAAAAATGGCCAAAATTTCATTGCTGTATTAAGTTTCATGCCTGTATATTTCTAAATCTTAAAAGTTTGTCCTCAATAAGCAAGCGTGTCTCTGAGATTGACTATCTCAGTTCAGTCATGGTCACCAAGGTCCAACTCCTAGTCGACCGCCTACTGGCACATGAGATCTCTACTCTTCCCAAGTAACCTATTCTTACACTCAAGAATTCTTCTTCGAAACGGGTCACCATCTTGCAAAATTTTGCTTCCCTGATAAATGTTCATTTAATAGCACCAGGGAAAAAGAAAAATCAATTTAACTGTTTTTCAAGGATTTAATAAGCTTACTTTGCTGAAAAGTACATTCATAATGTATTTAAACTTTCAATTAGATATTTAAAAATTCGTTTCAATGCGTTTATAACGTTCTTTTACGTATGTGCAGGCTGATATCTGCCATTCCTATCAAATTCTGAAGAAACATGGAATCCCCGATGAACGAATCATTGTTTTGATGAAGGATGATATTGCCTACAACGACCAGTAAGTATTCAAGAAGATTTTTTTTAAAAAAAATTGAAAGGTGTCATTTTTTGCTGATAAATAATTTCTTTTTATCTCATAGAAATCCTACATAAGGTGTTGTTATCAACCATCCTAAAGGAAAAGATGTTTACAAAGGTGTTCCGAAAGATTACACTGGAGAGGTAAGAATAGTACGATTAAATATTAGATTATTTTCATCAAAAGTCTAGTTTATAAGATTATCTTACCATAAAAGCAAAATAATATTTAGAATTATAATTTTATAAAAATTTAACGAGAACAAAATGGTTCAATATCTTGGGTAAAAAGACATTATGAAAAATAGATAGAAAGATTAATAGATGGTAAAAACTATTTTTATTTTTATTATCATGTCAGAGCATGATGTTGTTTTTAGGATGAGGGTTTTGGCGTCAACAAAAATTCGTACGCGAAAAATAAAAATTTTATTATCTGCATGAGCATCTTAAAAAATCAGCTTTTAATAACGTGTTGCCATTGCATTTACAAAAGCTCTGACTTTTTTTTAAAAAGTTAATGACTACAGCAAGTAAAATGTAGAAAAATGTCATTTTGAGCACGTGATTATATGAAATGAAATAAATGGATGCGATACTTTTTAAATGGAAATGCGATACTTTTTTAAACAATAAATACCAGACAAAGTTTTTTGGATCACTAGCAATGCTAAAGTGACTCATTCAATGAAACAACTAAGATGAATAAAAATATAATTCAACTTGCATGAGCACGTGGTGTTTGGCCGTTCAAGAAATGATGTTCTGACATGACACATTGAAGTATGCATAGCAGATTTCATTTTAATCTTTTAATTTTCTTCTGGCGACTTATTTATTTCCTAATTTCGTTAGAAGGAGAGTTGCTACCTTTTATTTTTATTGATTATCCATCAGAATACTAATTCCCCAATTACTGATTTAGTTTTGATGGTATTATTAACCCTCAGAATAATGAACTCCTATATATATCACAGTTAAAATTGATATATTATATTTTAAATCTTCGATTTCAATCAGTATTCGTTTACATCCACTGTTTGTTCATATTTGTTTATTTTAGTTTGAAAAAATTAAAACGTGCTTCTACGCTTCAAAATCGATTAAAGAAAGGCAGTAGATTCTTTGATAACGCAGTTAAAAAGTCACGCATTGTGGGAAAAAATAGAATTGGAAATCGTGATTTACTGATTATTTATTTACTGAAGACACCTGCAAAGATAAATTTCCCCTACAGCCTTATTTTCTACATAGCATATTCATAGAGTGAGTGATATTCTAACAATAGTGGATTTAAGATTTTGAGGCTCTAGGCTGTGCTAATGAGCGAAATTTTAATAAAAAATTTTATTTAGTTTTACATCTTAACAAGTTTTTAACTTAACATCCTGTTAATGATTTATTATGGGTTAATTTTTATTCCAGTTACTTTGTAAGAATTTTTATACATATTTTTATGAGTTTATACTACCACGTGGTCATGAGGCATCCACATTTATACACACTAATGTTTGAGCAGACGCTCAGTGTTTATTTCTTTCAGATCAAAGCTATCATAAGATCATAAATTTCTTTCCGTAGCTTTTACACATACACTGTGACATCATACATAACAAAATTTCTTTCTGAACCTGATTTTTTGAGATATTTATCGTTTAAAGTCCACATATGTGAGCTTCAAATGTAAGTGAATGGAACATCGGAAAAATTTTTTTTGATTGAAACATTCAAAATTAGTTTCCCTCAGCTTAAAATATAAATACCAGCGTGTTAAAATCAATAATGGTTAATAATACGAATTGTTTTTTAAAGTAATTAACTAAAAAAATTTAAAAACTTTTTTATTTATAATACTCTTTTAGAGAAGGTTTCATACCACACTTAAATACAAGTTGTGTTCTATGCATAACATTCTAATCTTCATGTTACATTCTGGAATTCAATTTTTTTTTTTTTTTGGAATTCATTAATCTTGGCAATGCCTTACCCCTTTCTTTCATCGGTTAGTTAATAACAGCTCTGTACTTACATGACGCAGGCCTAGATTACCTGGTTGGTTGGGCGTTGGATTCGCATCCCTTGGGGTGCGAATTCGAACCCACCAGACGAAGACTCTCCTTTTGTGCGTCTGTGTATGTGCGGTGGCTGGTGGACGTTAAATCTGCCGTGATGACAAAGTCTTCCATGTTGAGATTAACACCATTGGGGGCACTGATCATAGGTGATCGTTCTCTGTTCCAGATCAAAATTACGATCTGTGGATGAATGAAATGCCTTAATGAATTCCGACCCGTAAAAAGAATTTGTGACGTGTGTGAGCTAGAAGTCAGGCTTCTACCCTCGGTTGCTCAGGGGTTCATACCCTCAGAAGCTACTGCATCCCTCCTTCCTTTGTAAAGTGGAACACGAGAACAAAAACAACTTCCCTGGTGCATTTTAATCATCTCTCATCGATACAAATTTTTTCAACTGTTTTCTGGATTTGTTTCCTTTGTAATTCAGAAGATCAAAGGCAACTGTCAGGCAATGTTTCAGAAAAATCCTGTATTTTGAAATATAATTCTTTTTTTAAAAATCTAGCACAGGGAATCCAGTAGTTGGATACAGTAAAATAAATCTGGCTCTCATATCAATTTCTTTAAGTTGAGTTTACTATGTCCTTTTCATTGTTATATAATAATGAGTAATTATTATCATCTCTGATACTAGGCCTCCATTCGTTTATTTACAAATAATTCAAAATATTGTTCCTAAGTATAGCTCAGTTGTAGTTTTAATAGGTCTAAATAAATTGATAAAATTTGATCCTACAAATTTTATTTCTGTAAAACTATAATTATTTCGAATTATCATGAAAATAGCTTACTTTTTTTTATCTTACCACCTAGACGCCATTTTTAAAAACCAATTAAAAACAGCTATTTATTTCGTAAATGAATTCTGTGTTATTTTGTCGTTAGGATTTTGAAGCTACATAAATCAGCGTTTTAAAAAAAAGCGATATCGAAATATCGAAACAATAAACGGTTTAGATTTTATAAGACAAAGAATAGAAATGCACTTCTCTGGACTGCCTAATTGAATAGGACATAAATATTGTAATCATTCGGGAAATGAATAAAATCTGTCCAATTTCTTTTGATCAAAAAATAGTATTATAATTCATAATTTTTTTTATTTTACAAATTTTCAATTTTACCGAACAAATAGCATCTTTTTAATTAATATTCCTTTCAGTCCCGCCGCAGTCCTAAGTAGCTGCTTATTCAGAAATCAATTGTGCATTCTTTTACATTCAAGAATGCTGTTTTAGAACAATAAAAGGATATACCCGCAAAATAAATACGATAGAAAACATTTTTAGCGAATTTTATGACTTATTTGACATAAAATATAGATTATGCATTTATCGACAATGAATTTCACTTATAAAAAAGTAATCCTGAATTTTAGCCTCAGAAAACAGTGTTTTAATAGAATATTTTTAAATATTTCACCTTTTTTTAGAATGTATATCATTTATTTTATTTATCAAATATTTGCTCCGATGTTTTTTTTTATCTAATATCTTTTAGCATCAAATCATTAGTATTTTCTGTTTTTTCTTTACTAGGCCGTGACACCTAAGAATTTCCTGGCTGTTCTGAAGGGTGATAAGAAAACAGCGGCTGGTGTTGGCAGTGGAAAGGTCTTAGAAAGGTATGTGCGTACAATACATCATTTTTATATTAATTAATAAAAAAGAATAATTTCCTAAAAGAATTAATCCATTTACATCACTGAAATAAAATTTTCATATTAAATAGGAACAAGCTGTTTTATTTTTATCTCCAAATGTCTAAACATTTCTAATAATCCTATTCACTTAATATTTACAAAAAGCTAACTGTGACAAACTGTTGCTTTTTGAACATGTTAATTCGATTCTAAATCGTTGAATTTAGAATTAATTATTTTAAAAATAAAACATACAGACATTCTATAGATTACCGTGAAATTTTCTTTGATATTGATATTTTACTTCTTTCTATAACGAATATTTTCATGGACGCAAATTAAGAAATATATTTCTTTATAATTTTTAATATGGATTTTGAGAAAGAAAAATATTTTAGACTAATAACAAGAAGTTAATTATATTAGAATTACAACTTACTAATATTTTAAACAGTTTTTAAACTAATTGTTACCTTGTTTTGTAAAATTAAGTTTTATAGATGATAATACGAATTATATTGCTATCCATTGGTACTTCAGTTTTTTTTAAAACTAAAATACCATTTCTATCTTTCTATTTATGTTCTTGTTCTATATTCTCAAATATTATAGCCTTGGTTTTATTTCTTGCTCACATCCGAGTTTTTTAGCAGTAAACTGGCACTAACAGGAATTATTAGGGACTTTTATTATTTACAGATCAGTTATTGTTAATTTTTATCTTTAAAAAAAACTCTTCTCTTTTGTCTGGGTTTTTTTGTCTCATTTTTTGTTTTTGTTTTTCAATAGATAAAATGATTTTGTTTCCTTACATCCTTTGTGATGCTTAGAGAAATTATCTGTTCTTTAAACTTCAAATAGCATACTTTAAACTCCGAAGTCAAACTTTATAAAATTTCGAAAGTAGTATAAAATTTCAAAAGAATTATAGCATTGTGCATTTTTCTAATCTTAGCATCTAAAAGTAAATTAAAACCTATATAAAGGAACATCCTGAATTCGAACCATTTTTAGTGCTTATATTATCAATAAACAAGTACCAGGTCAGAAGTACCAGAACAAAAAATACTTTTTCCTCCACCAGACCGCCATTTCTTTTCTCAGCTGAAAAAATTATAAATAAAATAAATCTATCATAACTAATATCGATTCTCCACTATTATCGAACTTATAAATAAAATGTATCAATATATCGATAGAATAGATATACGTAAGGTAGAATCGCAATTATCTTAACCTTTCGGGACCATATTCATCTCGGATAATCGAATATCAATTAACAGAGATTAAATTTTAAACTTTTCTTCGACAAAATATTCCAAAATTGTTAGTTTTAATTAAGAAAAAGAAAAAGAAATTCACAATGCTTTTCAGCAAACTGCAGAATCAATCAAGAGTAAGAGGTGATTCGTGAATATTCAGCTTTTCTTTCTAATTTTCCCAACGATTACTTCAAGTTGCACCAAAAAAATATTCCTTCTTATTCAACAAAACTAAAGTTCTCGACATTTTTATAAGGCCATTGTTTCAAGAAAATGAGTGGGATTTTTTCACAGTGTGATTGAAGTACTATCGCAGTGTGACTATCAATTGCAATGTAAACTTAGGCATACTTCCTAAAAAATCGTTAATTTTTTTTAAAAAAATGTGAAATTAAATAGATTTTTTTTACCCTTTGGTTAGAGTTCGATTGATAGAAACCTCGGTTTGGCTAGAATTCGATTGGCAGAAACCTCGGTTTCGTTAGAATTCGATAGATAGAAACCTCGGTTTGTTTAGAGTTCGATTGATAGAAACATCGGTTAGAGTTCGATTTATAAACTTCTCGGTTAGAATTCGATTGATAGAAACCTCGATTTGGTTAGAGTTCGATTGATAGAAACCTCGTTTGAGAGAAGTTATAGTAGTCGAGGTTCTACTATGAAAACTTACATATAATACAAGATGAATTTCTGAAAATGAAGCGATAATTGATTTACTGACATATTTTGTTAACCTAGATTAGAAAACAGAGTTCTATATCTATTTATGTATTAACAAGTTTGCCTCATTGCTCGTATCTATAATCAATTCAGAAAAATATTTTTTTTTAAATATAATATTAATAAAAATATATACCTGATTGAAGAAAAACTCATTTGTTCTGTAGTAATATCAATTTCATTGGAAATTGCAGTTAACTTGAGTGAGGATACATCTGTCGATAATTCATATATTCGTAAAAGAAAAATCGAGAAAAACTAATTTCACACGTTAAATATTAAACAGTAGCACTTTTTTAATTGTTATTGTTAATATACTAATTGATATTTCATGGTGTTGATGTTTAAAATACGATTTTCCAAAGCTCTTTGAGAAAAATGCTATTTTATATTTCTTGTACGTAATTAAACAACGTTTCATAAATTTAAAAAAACCCATTAATTTTTACTTTCTAATATATGTAGTATAGAGAAAGTGCCGGCATCCTGGCACAGAGGTAGTGCGTCTTCCCCGTAATATGGGCTTCCTGGGCTCGAATCCCGGTTAGGGCGTGAATGTTATTATTCTGTGTTTTATCAGTAAGGAGTGTGAATGTGCCCCCCCTTGTAAAAAGGGCTTGTGAAAACGAATGTGATGATTGAGTAACAAAAAGTCGTACTCTTGACCATAGGTGGCGCTACTTAAAAACAAGAGACGCTCACTTCAGCTTAAATTCGCTGTTGAATCATCGAGTTTATCCATGGTCAAGCTGGAGAAGACGGTTTGACTATCTTCCGGTCTGTATTTTCAGAAATATGTAAATGTGATCATCAAAAAACCCAATGACTTAAATGTATAGAACTTGTAAGGAATTTTCTGAGAGAAAGGGCCAAATTTTTGTTTCTTTCGATTAAGAAAAATTGGTCTAAAACATTAATTCGATTTTTGGATAGTATTAATTCATTCCAGGGATTAAACACCAAATAGCGGCCAAGGATGTCATGGCAGATTCAGTAAAAATACTAAATTTATGATCAGGCTTAATATATCGCAAGTATTGCACATCAATAAGGCATTCTCTGGCATGACCAGTTAATTAGAGAACATGTGCAAGCGTTTTGGGGAGACCACTCCCGCTAGTTTTACACGATTTGTTTCTATTTCAATACATTATTACCTTTAATTACATATGTGGAAATGCGGTTAAGTAATAAGCGGTTTCTTGTATTTTTCTTTGGCTATCAGTACCTAATATTCTTGAATTATCCTTGAATATATTGCTATGAATTTTGTGTAAATTAGATGTAAATATTGTAATGTAATAATTGTGTAAATTAGATATAAATATTGTAATGTAATAACTGTGTAAATTAGATGTAAATATTGTAATGTAATAATTGTGTAAATTAGATGTAAATATTGCTTGTAAATAGTTTAATTCTATAAAGTTGATTGTAATGGAGTCGCACGCCATCGAGGAAAGACCGTTCTAAAGGGACTTCCAACAGATTATTGCTATATTTGAATAATATGATAATGTAGGTGTGTTGGCGACATAATGAGGTCGCTAACGGTTTTTACTTCTCGCTAAAATGTGTGACAGAAGCTCAGAAATAAAGATTTGTTCTTATAGAATTGGGGAGAAATTTCCAGACTTACCTGGAAGAAAAACGTCGTTTCTAGATTTGCCCCGCCCACTTCAGTGGGACGCTACATAAGACTCGCCTTAAAGGCAGGCATTTAGTTAAGTTCGGAGATCAGGCTACGTGATTAGCTGAGCTGGAGAGACCGTCTTTTCTCTTGTAACAGTGTGGATCTATAGCTTTGCTGTCATTTGAAATTGATAGATTAAGTAGAGTTAATTTGCTGTGAGCTTTGCTACTTGAGTTGCGGATATTTAATACACGTTTTCATAGACAATAAAGTCTGCATCTTTTATCGCTCGTGTGTGAGGATTATTATTTCGTAACAATATAAACCGAGCAATTACAATCATTTTCGGCTAAGTCAACATCATTCTATTTTTTTCCCAGCATATTTCTCGTTGTAGCGGTCAATCAGAGTCAATCCGCTTTTTTTCCTTACCATGATTTTTTTTATTTTTCAGTGGTCCTAATGATCATGTATTCGTGTATTTTGCTGATCACGGAGCTCCAGGAATAATTGCTTTCCCTGAAGATGTAAGTGAGAAGTGTTTTTATACATTAATTTGGAAATCCTTTTACGTACTGCACTATTTTAAATTTTTTCAGTACGATGTAGAACTGGTTACATACATGCATTTTCTTCGAAAAATTAATTGTAAAAAGTCATATTTTCTGCTTTTACAATCAGTTTGAAAAGTAACTGCCAGTTTTTAAAAAATTATACAAAATCAGCTTGCAGACAAATTCTAAAAAGAAACTAAATAAAACATAGGTTTAGATATCGGTTTGGACATATACAGGAGAGCATAGCCAGCCATAAATTAGGCCTTGTGGGCAGGTCCTGACTAAGGCAGGGGCATACGGGGCAGCTGCCCAGGGCCCCCACATAAGTGAGAGTCCCCAAACCGAATATGAATTTTATTTTAAGTTTCCTTTTTAATGATTGTTCTTCATTACTAAAGTAGTGAAGCAGAGGGATCCCCAAAGAAAAGTTTGCCCCGGGCCCCGACTGGGCTAAGTCGGGCCCTGCTTGTGGAAAAGAAGAATTGGCGCGAGGCAAACCTATTAGACACACACAAGAGAGAGATCTTGTAAGCAGAAAGGGCAGCGGTGGCCTGGTGGTGATGTCTCGGCTTGTGAGCCGTAGGGTTTCAGGAACGGGACCCGATTCCGCTGAAGAAGAGTCATGTAAGGGGGTCTATTGCAAGTTAAGCATGTCTTTTCCAAACTTCTTCACACTGGTGTGGTGTGGTGCCAGCTCAGGTGTCGTACTCATCATCTGACCACGGTTCAAAATTATGAGATCCGTCCCAAAAAAGCCCTAGTGTTTCTTTACAACGGGACGTTAATATAACTAAACTTTAAAAAAATTAAACTTGTAAACAGAAAATCATCAGCCAAGTATGTCACACTAAGGCTTTTATTAAGCCAAACGAAGGCTGGTTGTAAAAATCACCACAAAAAAAAGCTTTATTTGTCTAACTCCTTTTGAGATATTAAAAACCCAATTATCTTTAATTGCAAACAGTAATTCTTTAACTTATCTTGAAGTAATCTAACAAATGAAAATATACTTAAAAAATAAAAAATTTCAGGAAAAATATTAAAATGGAGAGAAGCAAAAAACAACAAAAGCATGTACTAGGTAGAAATAAGAAAGCGTAGTTAAGATAAATAAGTAAGCGAGTAAATTATTAGAATAAAATAGTTATTATATAAATAATATAAAGTTAATAATAAATAAATAGATAAAAAAATAAATATATAATTAGATAATATAAAAGATAATAATAAATAAATAGATAAAAAAATACATGTATAATTAGATAATATAAAAGATAATAAATTAATAAAAGTCAATGATAAATAATTAATTGCAAAAGAATAAAATAGAAAAGTAGAGCTATCAAGTTTAGCAAGTAGCTAAATTTAGTAACTGCTAACATAACGGTTCAGTTCACATTACACTATCAAATTCACAAGCAACAATGTTGAAAACCATCTTCTTAATCAGAGAAACAAAGATTAGAAATTTCATGAAAAAACTTGAGTTATTTAATGTACCAGAGTTATTTAATGTATTTAATGTCAGGGCACGATTTTCACTCATTTCCCTCATACAGTATTGAAATAAAATGTAATGTGGCGTTACCTTCCCCATAGAACACATTTTAGGTATTTTTCGCAAAAAATCTTTTTTTTTTTTTTTTTGCATGTTTTAAAAATGCCATGCTTTGTGCTATTTACCGAAAACAGTGAAAAACAGAATTTTGTCTCACTGAAATTTTAAAATCATATTTTCATTTCTTTAGGAACTCTCATCGACTGATTTAAACAATGCAATAAAATACATGCACCAGAAAAAAATGTACGCAAAGGTAAGTAGCAGAAATTTCTTATTTTGCAATAAATAAGAAATACAAGTTACTCATTTCGGAATGGAATTGTTGATTTTGTTTTAAATATTAATGACCTTATTATCGAAAGGTTTGTGCAGAATTATTATAAATTTGTAATAGATGTTAAAATGAGAAATCAATTGTCATCTTCAGTTATAAAATGATAGTTCAGGCAGTTTAGGGCATTCAAATGCTTTTTGTATTAGAAAGTTATATCGATATAAAAGGATTAACCTATTAAAAGGATATTTTTTCTATCCATGGCATATTAAGATATTTTTATAATTGGGATGGGCTTAAGAAAAATGATTCATTTTGTTTATAAGATGAAGGTATTCTGATTAATTAATTAATGCTGTCAACTAATAATTAAGTAAAAAATCGAGATAAATTATTTTGTGTGGTATAAACTGGGCTGAAGCATCTAAAATTCTGGCTTACTGAAAAATTTGTCAGAATTTAAGCGATCCTACTTAACTTCATACAAAGAATAAGGAATTTGATATTTGGGAAGAAATGGCCCTAAGTAAAGTTAAACAAATTAATGAGAAACTTATAACCCACGTTATAGCTTATCTGAATTTCTTTCGTAATGAAAGAAATGAAAAAAAAAACATAATAAAAGAAATTGAAATCTTTGATCGTAAATTTCAAGTTGTTCTGTGAGAACACTATTATTTTTAAGTCATTATTTATCTTAATTAATTTAATTCATTTGCCAATTTAAAACAAAGTTTTGGAGCTCGGCCGATTTTGAGATGAAATAACAACTATGATGGCATAGCTCTTCGTCAGCCTTTTAAAAATGCATCTGCTGTCAAAGGAGCATACGTAATAATAAAGCAATACTGTTAAAAGCAGGTCAACTTTTTAAAAACGCATACTACTTTCAAAGAAGCATATGTAACAATAAAGCAATGCTGTTAAAAGCAAGTTAATTTTTTTAAACGCATCTGCTTTCAAAGAAGCATACATAAAAATAATGCAATACTGGTAAAAGTAGGTAAAAATATTTTTGGCCGTACATTTCAGAGACATCAAAATCTCCTTACCAAAACAACATCATGTTAGTCATCATGTCATCATCATATGTTTAAAAAAAATCGTTGCAAAATTACCTCTATATCATAGAAAATGCAGCTTACAGAATAAAATACCTTTTTTTCTCTCTCTCTCCTTCATGTTGTACCAAATATTTTAAGACGATAAGAAATATCTTTTTTTAAAAAATGCAGACAAATATATGCCATTTTTGAATCTCAAAATGATATATTTTTTTTAAAAAATCATATTTTTTAGATGGTCTTTTACATTGAGGCTTGTGAATCTGGATCTATGTTCGATGGCTTACTCCCAAACAACATCAATGGTAAATTCTAATTTTCATTTTATCATACTATTGCTGATAATACAATCTCATCAAAATTATTTAAAATCTATAAATGAACTGGATATATGCTCATACCTCAAAATATCCAATTCACATCTTTAAATATCTCGAAATAATAACAATTTTTTTGATACTATTGCTATGATGAATGGAATTAATTCATTCTAAATTTAATGTTTTCATATTGATAGTAGCAAATAGCAGGCATTATTTTAAAGAGAATTCCTTTTTTCTTAAAAATTTAGTTTATGCTACTACCGCCGCTAACCCAGATGAATCTTCGTATGCCATTTATTTCGACGAGGACAGAGATACTTATCTCGGCGATTCCTACAGCGTTCACTGGATGGAAGATTCTGACAAGGTAAGAATTTGAATTGTAGTCCGCATTTTTTGTAACTAGAAGAAACTATAAATACATTGTGCGTACGTTAATTAAAGTACTTCAAAATATTTGTGATGCAGCCACATACGTCAGTTCTTATCCCTTTGTAGTGGAATAAAAAAAATCATATCAAATGATAATTGCTTATTTTTAAGGCCTCCGCGGTAGATAGTAAAAAGCAATAAACTAAAATGGCAATTGGTAACTCGAAGTTGGAGATCTTAGAGTTATATGAAAATCACTCAGTAAACCCGAGAATATATATGCATAATATAAGCCTCATATATTGTGACTATTGAAGGTGACGGTACGAACCCGCGACGCTAGAGCCAGTAGTCGAGTAAAATACCAAAAGTGTACTTCAGAATCGTAGTGTTATCTGGCTAATGAAGCTAGCGCCACATTACTCCACCACCAGTGAGTCGGCGAAGAGACAAACGATTTTAAAGCGCCAAGCATTATTGAGAATGTATGAGAGCGTTGATACATCAAATGAGTTTGACGGCTTTGTTTTGCTGCGGGTAGATGGCGCAACAACCGATGAGAAGGTTACGTTGTCAAGGTCACCAATGTGGCTGTTGAAGTTCATGGTACGAACCCGCGACGCTAGAGCCAGTAGTCGAATAATATAATCACAGTACCAAAAGTATACTTCAATACCTCAGATGTGTTCTGGCTTATGAAGCTAGTGCCACGATATAATCTTCTAGCATAATTCTACCAACCCTCTCAAATCAATGTATACAAAAATTTTGTTTGGAAAAAAACCAAGGGGGGAGGAAATTCTCATTCAAACTATTTAATCTTTCTTCTACATTCAGCTGATGAATATCATTGATACAATCTTTGTTTATATTAAAAACAGATGCTATAAAATTTCTCTTGGAATAAAAATGCGTAATGGCGATCAGTTAATACCTCATCGAATTTTTCATAGACAACTTGTTTTAAGTATTTTAATTGTGTTTGATTGTTCATGAGAAGTATTATGATTTTGGTGTTATTTTCGGTCCAAAAAGGAAAATTACCACTGTTTTTTAAAGGGTTTTTAATATTTATACAAGAAAATATCAGGCACTATATCATATCAGGATGAAATATGTTTATTAAGTTCTTTTATCTAATACTATACGAAAAAGGGGTGAAACTATAAGAAACTGTAAATAAATAAATTAAAATAAAGCTGCATCACAAATTAAAAGAAAAAAGATGTTGTAATTTTTCAAATAATATTTTAAAATTTTTGTAAAAAAAATAATCAGGCAAAATGTTGTGAAATAGAAAGAATCAGACAAATTCAAGAAAGATTTTACTATGTTAGAAAAAGACACAATGAAAAAATTTACAAATTGACAACAACGAAATATTGAAAAAACACAACTAATTGAATCCAAATTTCCTACGGGATTCTTTTGCTAAATTTTTTCATATATCTGTCATAGCCCGTTCATATTACCAGTTTGTTGCGGCAATAAAAATTATTTTATGCTTACATATTGTCAGTATGTACTAATATTTTTATCTCAAGTAATATTAATTCATGTATTGTTTGTCTTCCAGGAAGTGTTGACAAGTGAAACTCTTCAGCAACAATTCAAGATTGTTAAAAAAGAAACAACCGAAAGCCACGTCCAAGAATACGGAGATTTGGTAAGAAAAATACAGATTAAAATTGAATTTTATAATGTGCAATCAGAGATTAATTAGAATTCTACACATTTTGAGTTCATTACTCTGAATTATACCTCAATATACAATCTCAAGTCTCTTAACAAAATTCATCCGATTCCAATTCGCTTAGCAAATTATTTGAATTGAAATATTTAGTGATAAAAGAGTGCAGTGTTGCCGGCTTTCTGACACAGATGTCTTCTCATAATCTGGTCATCCCCAGTTCGAGTCCTGGTTAGGATATTGTTGTTCTGTGTGCTATCTGTGAAGCGAATGTGATGAGTGTGTAGCTTACTCTTGGCCCTAGTTGGCGATAATTCAAAAACAACAGGCGTTCATTCGACTTTCATATCCATGGCAAGTGCCATTAGTAACAGCAGAATGCAGTATTGGATTTTTTTTGACAATATTTTGTAAAATCTGATATAGTTAAAATACATATCGTGGAAACGGTTTCCTATTATATAATTTCATCTTTTTAATCCTATTTTAAAACTGTCTCGTCAAAAAATTGCTTATGCGTACATTTAATTCCGATTACTGACAAATTGAAATTCGATGCTTTGATAGATGCGCATAATGACATAGATCCTACGTTAAAAGAATTTCCAACTTTATTTCCTGTTATAATCATAGAGTTGATATATCACTATTTCAACTCTATGGTTATCCCGTGTATTATGCTATTTTAATCCGCCGATTGCCGTATTCAAAAACGGCAATTCACAAACATTTAGATGAATGAGGATAACAATGTGGGGATTAATGTTGAGAATTCTAAATAATCTCCAATTAACCAAGATAAATTAATTTTAAATGTTTTCGAAACTGGTGAAAGTATAACTCTCTACATATCGATTTAATTGTTAATTCCTAATTATTGTAAAAGTTGGAGACACCAATCATTTCAATTCATACGTCATCTATTGCTGACGTCTGAGTATCGGCTTTGCTACTTAAGAAAATTCTCACTTCGGAAAAGAGATCAGTCGTCATTTGGAATGTGAAAGGGTGAGGTTCGGTTAACTTTTTATCCGTTAAACGGATGCACTAGGCCTAAAATTAGGGCTATTGGTGTCTCCACTTTTAATCGAAACTATGTTCTACAATCTTTTAAGTAAAATCTTTTTCTTTTCTCTTTTGTAAATAAGTTAAATGTTGTGATTTTTGTTTAGTGTTAATTTGTGTTTTGGCTAAATAAATTAATTGTTTGTTTAAACTTGTTGTTTTCTATTTTCAACATTAACTTAGCAACCCCTAGACACCTTTCCTACATCTATACTTTCCCGATCTTTATAATTCTCATTGTTTTATATGCAGAAAATGTCCTGATTCAATTGCTCTAGTTATATGACTCATAAATGGGTTAAGTATTTTTTTAGTAGCAATTTTTCTCTGTTATTTTTGATAAATGAATATTTACTTTTCTAGAGCATTGGTAAAATGCATGTAAGTGAATTCCAAGGAAGAAAGAACGCTGAACCCATTGTGCTGCCAAAAGTAGAGGTAAGTTTTAAGAGTATTGCCGACAAATTTTCGTTATTGTTTGTAAGTCAAAATAATTTCTTTGTAAATATCAATAAATTTAATTTAATTTCTACTAGATGAAATAAAACTAAGTCTGTAATTATAATATAGAATTTATTTATTTATTTCTTGCAGAAAGACTCAGTCCGAAGTCGCGATGTGCCAATCGAAATCGTCAAGAGAAAGTTCTTAAAAGCTGATTCTGAAGAAGAACAATCGGCTCTGCTAAAAAAACTGAACAAAATGTACAGAGTAAGTTCGTAAAGGAAATTTTATCTTTCCTACAAACTATATTTCATCAAAACCGCAATCAAATGGTATGATCTTGGACTATATGCAATTATGGCTAACGCTCTTGCACTATATATGATATCATGTGTTATGCTGAATATGATATGTAAGTATGTAAATAAGTATGTTATGACAAACTTTCCATAAGTCCACAGTGGGTAGATTTATGTTTTAAAACAAACAAAGTAAAGTTAATAATCACATTGCTTTTATCCTTAATTGAAAGTTGAAAAAATTACATACAGTGCAATGTTATGGAACAAATTATTTCGTTCAAATTATTTCATTAATTATCACAGAAATTGTGAGTATATATTGTAAAAAAATCTTATATTAAGATGAAAATATTAATGAGAAACATTTCTATTAAATGTGTTTTAAAAAAACGTTTTTATTAAATAGCAATGTAGTATTTTATTAATTCTATTGTAGAAACTGTTGATTTATATTTATTTGAGGATTTTTTTTTAATTTTTTCTTCTGATTTTGGATAATATCCTCATTTTTTCATAGAAATTTATCTTCTCAATTTAAATTTACATTAACTATTTATAATGGTTCTAATTTTTTTTAAATACAACAATTCTCTTCATGTTTACCCTACACAAAGACATCACTTTTTTACCATCCGTTTTTCAGCGTAGATAGCGTTATGTAATGGTAAATTTGGAAGCATTGGTAAATTCAACATTTATCATGCTTTATTTAAATGATAATCAGCATTCTTACTGGTATTATTTGCTTAAATAGCATGTCATTACTCTTCTAGAACAGGCAATTTCTGAAGGACAGGGTATCCAACATCGTTACAGAAATCTTCCATGATGAAGACAAGGAAAAAGATGTCATGGATAACAGATA
Organism: Argiope argentata; assembly: GCA_026289955.1. NCBI lineage: Eukaryota > Metazoa > Arthropoda > Arachnida > Araneae > Araneidae > Argiope > Argiope argentata. The sequence continues at coordinate 2,534,944 of JAOUZG010040955.1, read as the reverse complement.
CAAGTTGAGAAACTTCCAGTGTTACGATACAGTTCGAGCCCACTTCAATGAAGAATGCTTTCGCCTATCAAAGGTAACGGTTGGATTTAGACCAAAATTTAACAAACTCTTACAATTTTGGCGACAAAAATATATATTGCAATTCTCTCCCCTCTTGCTCATTGGGTTTCTAAATAATGTTCTTATATGCACCAACACACTGACTGATTTTCTTCTTAAAGGATTTCATTCGAAATTCGATCAGATTATAATTTTGATATAATTATCAAGTATCAAATTTCATTTGTATTGGGTGTTTTATTTTGGAAATATCATGCTCACTCATAAACAACGGACAAAAGGATAAATTCTAGTTACAAATCAGTGACTGAAATTATGGAGATTCATCAAAATTTTGTTATAACATCTTTTGACCATAACAATAATTTCTCTGTCTATACTAGACAGTAAAAATTCCAAATAATTAAGGCAAAATTCTAATGTAAGCAATTAAAGAATTTGTAAGTAAATTACACTATTAACGCAGCTGATCACAAATTCCAGAAGTAGAGACGACAACTGATCAGTGCCAAGACCCGGCTTAGCCTAGTTGGGGCCCGGGGCAAAATCTTCTTTGGGGGCCCCCTGTAATTCACTGCTTTAGTAATGAAGAACATTCATTAAAGAAGGAGACGTAAAAGTAATTTTTTATCGATTTGGAGGCCCCACTTATGTGGGGCCCGGTCCAACTGCCCTTTATGTCCCTGCCTTAATCAGGCCCTGATTATTACTCAAGAAAATGTGTTAGTACTCCCTGATAGTTTTTTGATTTAAGGACCGAAGCCTTTAACCGGGGCCTCCGAGAACGAAAAGAGCGATAAAAGAGACAAGCACTCTTCTCGGAGGCCCCTCTTTAACACGTTTTAGGGTGATAACGTAGCTATATTCTGTTTTATTGATGCAGCCATTTAATTTGGTGGCTACGAAAAGGTCTTTTTTAATGAGTCTCTGCTGAAGAATATTTTTACTCGAAAAGATTCGAAATGCTCATTCGGAATTCAAAAAATCAAGCTGCGACTGGTAGACTATTTTATCTTACCCTAATAATACTTTTATACTTTTAAGAAAATAGAATATATTTCCCTTATTCTAATTCTGGATATTACCCAGACTTTCAGAAAGCTCCTCGCAATTTTATGCATTCATTATTTGTACACAAAGAAGGAATCCCCAATATGATACTTTAATTAAATATAGTATATACATGTTATACTATTTGTGCAGAAAACGTCTTTTTTTCTTGTTTTTACCGAATTATTAAAGAATTATGCTCCAAAGTAATTTTTTAATAATAATTGATGGATACATAGCATCAAACATGATAAAATGTCATTCTATTATCTAAAAATGTCTACTATAAACATTTTTACTCGTAACTGGAGGCACAAATTTCCTCACGCGGCGAGAGGCGTGGAGTCAAAATGACCCAATTCTTATTTATTTATTCATTTTTGTCTTTTTCAAAAGCATTGGAATTTATTTTGGAAACACAATAAATTCTGAAAACCATGTAGTTATCAAAACTATTAAAACTATAAGCGTTAAAGATGTTAAATGCTACAATATTAAACATTGGAATGATATAATAAGATAAGCCTAAGCAATTTTTCAATGAGTATTTGCTTCTGTTAAATGTTATGGAATTGCAGTGATGTTGATAACTATTAGTATTTAATAAACTAAAATGAAGAAGGGAATTATGTGTGATGGAATGGTGTTAATGAGATGATGGAATGATGGAATGATGTTATAAGATATTGATGTTAATGGATGTTATAAGATGTTAAATGGAATGATGTTATAAGATAAGCCTAAGCAATTTTTCAAAGAGTATTTGCTTCTGATAAATATCACGGAATCACAGTAATGTTAATAACTGTTAGTATTTAACAAACTAAAATGAGGAATACAATATTTTGAATTATTATTTTAAGAATATTTCTTCATTCTTTCGGCATTATTCAAATTAAAAGCAGTTTCAGAGGCATGGAATCAGTGACTCCATAAATAACAACAAAAACATTGAAAAAGAATAACCCGATTTTACGTGCTTGTTCATACTTAGACTTTAGCCAACATACTACTAAAAGAACAACTTGAAGGTGCTGAGGAGACGAATGTATTCAAGGACAAAATACCACGTGATAATCAGAGCTAATGAACAATGCGGAATCATTATGACTCCCGTTTCCAATTACGAGTTAAAATTAGAATTCCCTTTTGAGAATAAAAGAAAATTTAAATTATTTTAACAATTTAAAAAATTCAAGATATATTACTTTATAAGGATAAACGGTAAATTTATTTTGATTAATATCCCAAATATGGCATTGTGATTTAAAAAATGCTGTATGTTTATATGTGTAATTAATTTTTTTCTTATTTTTACAGAATGCATATGCCCTAGATTTCATGTATGTTCTGGTTAACCTATGTGAAAAGGGTGTTCATCCTGCTGAAATCATGGATGCTATGGACAAAGTGTGCATTCATCCTCCAACTTATGGCATTCTTTAAATGTGTATTTTAATACATCAATGGAATTATAGAAAAAATTTTGGAGAAGAAACATAGTTCTAAAAAAATTTGTTTATTAAACTCTGATGTAAATGTTTTCTAATTCAGTAATCGTTTGCATGAAACATCATTTTTTTTAGTTCTCATTTATCGATTTGCTCATATATTTTAAAATAAAATATAAAGTATATTCACATTTATTTTTTCTTATTTGTGAGTTACTGTTGTCAATCATAACAGCTAGAGAATATATTTCAGCCTTTATATTAGTAAAATGAGCATACATTTCTTACACTCTTAATCTAATTTAGACTTTAAAATAATATTAAAGAAAATGTTTAAATAAAAATGAACAGTATTAAAAGTTAATATTATTAGAAATATTTAAAGAATTATATGTCTTGTAATATCTAAAGAGACATGAAATAGCTTTTACAAGAGACAAAAGAAATCAAGATATTGATGATATATTTTCATTTTATTTCCATTATTTATTAGAATAATTAAAGAATTTGCTTCATGTGAATGAATGCTGCTAATTTTTTTATTTACGGTATTCTAAATGAAATTACTTTTAAGCAATCCCGCTGTAATAAAATCTAAATGCTGAAATGTTAAAAAATTCTAAATAAAACAAAGACATTGTGATGTATTCTCCCAATAAAACATGCAAGTAGTTAATAATATATAACTTGAGCAGTCAATGAACTTGTTCATTTAATGATGATTTTTTTAAAATATATAAATTATAGAAGGAGGATCGAGTACGAATTTCTAAATATCTTTACTAAATTTTCGAACACAAAATCAATTATTAAAAATATATAGATTATTTTTTTTAATATGTGGCATGTTTTCATTCGGAAATTAATTCCAGTAAAGTTTTAATTATAAACATTTTCACTCACCTCCTAAATTAAACAAATTCACTTTAGACAATATTCTGAAAAAAAAAATTATCATGGTCTGAAAACAGATCATGGCCTGCACCCGCCGGCTTCGCCAGCGTTTATCTGTTCCATATGTTGAATAGAAAAAAAATTACGTTTACGTCGTACATTTGTATATTCATTTCCTCAAAAAGTTTTAGACATTTAAAAATAATTAATTAATAGTCTAAATACACTGACGAACCAAAAAACTGGTACACCTGTTTAATATCTTGTAGGGCCTACTGCGAGCATGTTTAAGTGCCACAACATAACGTGGCATGGTCTCAACTAAAGTCTGAAGTAGTGCTTGATGTAACGCACCATGAATCCTGCAGGGCAGTACATAAATCCGTAAGATTATGAAAGGGGGGGGGGGCTTCTTTGAACAGCACGTTGAAAGAAATCTCAGATATGCTTAATAATGTTCATGGCTGGGAATTTAGGGGGCCAGTGGAATCTTTTAAAGTCAGAAGAGTATTCCTGGAGCCACTCTGTAGCAATTCTGGAAGTATGAGCTGTCGCATCGTTCTGCTGGAATTCCCCAAGTCCTTCGGAATGCACAAGGGGCATGAATGGGGGCAGTTGATAAGGCATGAGGCTTACGTATGAGTCACCTGTCAGATTCGTATCTATATGTATCAGGGGTCCCATATTACTCCAACTGTACACGCCCCACACCATCACAAAGCCTCCACCAGCTTGAACAGTCTCTTGTCGACATGTAGGGTTTATGGATTCATGAGACTGTCCCCTCACCCGTACACGACCATCCACTCGATACAACATAAAACGAGACTCGTCAGACCAAGAAACGTTTTTTTATTTATTAACAGTTTAATGTCGGTGATGATGAGCCTAAGCGAGACGTAAAGCTTTGTATCGTGCAGTCATCAAGGGTACACGAGTGGGCCTTCGGCTCCGAAAACTCATATCGATGATGTTTCGTTGAATGGTTCGTACGATGACATTTATTGATGGCCCAGCATTGAAATCTGCAGCAATTTGGGGAAGGGTAGCATTTATGTTACGTTTAACCATTCTCCCATGTTGTCGTTGGTCCCTTTCTTGCACGATCTTCGTGACATTCGGGAAACGGTCGTAAAGGAAAATCCCCATCTCGGAGACACTATGCCCCATCTCTCGTGCGCCGACTGTCATATCACGTTCAAATTCCCTTAAATCTTTATAACTTGTCATTGTTGCAGCAGTAGCTCATCTAACATCTGTGCCAGCCGCTTGTTGTCTTATATAGACGTTGGCGACCACAACGCCGTATTCTGATTTGTTCCATATCTCTTTATTTGCATACACATGCCTATACCAGTTTTTTTGGGGGGAGGGGGGCTCTTTAGTGTATTTCTGACCACAAGCTGTGTTAGTCTCAAATATTGAGTTTCTAAAATTCATACTAGCTTTAAACACACACAATACAAACACAAAATTACAAACACAAATTTAAACAATGTGCATAAATTTTCAAGGTATAAAATCCTACTTAAGTCGAATTCCGATGGCCTGCACGCCCTTCCAATCCAGCTTATTTTACGTTCTTTCTCTTTACTTCTGATATACTAGGGTTCTTTGAAGTTTGTTCATTTTACCGACAGTTTGCGGGAGGCTTTCGATCGCCGTCCATTGGCGACAATGGTCTCATAATCGATCAGATGACAGTTTTATGACCCCATTCGTAAAGGTAACGAGTAGACGGGGCTTTTCGGGGGGAGTCAACGGGGCTTTTTGGCTTGTAAGTTGTTGGAGCCGAGACTTTCCATAGAATTAGAAAGAAAATATTGAGAAAAGGAATTTTATTTGATAACGCATTTTCAGATCAGTTCTATTGTGTTCTCTTTGGTAAGTTATTTATAACTTCTCAGATCTGAAATTCTCTTCTGTTTCTCAAATATAATAGAAGAAAATATCATATCACTGGATAATGGGTATTAAACACGAGCGAGTCAAAGGGCATCGGCAGCAAGTATGTTAAAAGTAATTTATCCTAAAAACATTTACCATGGATATGTTGGAGATGAACAGCTTTGAGCAGCTCTAGCCTATCCAGCTATTTTGATCTTTATTATTTAAATACTGGCTGACTTTTGGGATCACTTTGAACCTTCCAGATTACTGATGTTTAGTTATTAAATAGCAAATATAGAATAAAATTTTCTCTAAAAAAGTTTTTTAATACTAAATGCGACTTAAAACCATAAATTTGCTGGCGTCCTGGCATAGTGGTAGCACGTCTTCCCCTTGATGCGGTTCGGAGTTAGGGCAAAGTTGTTCTTCTGTGTTCTATTTGTAAGGTGTGTGAATATCCTCCCTGTAAAAAGAAACTGTGCAAGCGAATGTGATGAGTCAGTAGAAAAAGTCGTACTCTTGCCCCTAGTTGGAGCTACTACAAAACAAGAGACGGTGGTTAGGCTTAAATCGCTGACTACCTCAGCGAATTTATCCATGGCAAGTGCCATAAGACACAACGACAACAAGCATGAATTTAATTGAACCTCTCTAAATTATTACGCGTGCTAACTGGAAAGGGATAGAAAATAAAAGTGGAAGATAAATTCGTACGAAGTTAATAACAAAGCAAGCAACTAATGTTTTGATGGAGGAGTTTCAATTTCATCACAACATTGAAACAGGTTATGGATCAAATTTAATTAAAGATATTTATTAAAAATGAAGAAAAAATTTCTATAGAAATTAAATTTAAATCTTTTACTTTTTTCTTTATTCTGAATGAATTGAGTTTTTGATAATATAGCAGGAGCATTTCCGAGATTTCCTAGTATTTTGCAACTCTTTTAATTAACTAAGAGAACCATTGAATTAAATGGAAAATAGCTCAATGAAACGATCTGGGTTTCATATAGTGATTATTTTACATCTGGCAATAACTAATAATAGCGAAAAGTATGAAGAAAAGTGCTTGCTTACTTATTCCCTTAATATAAACTTGCTGGCTAAAAAATAAACTAATTAAAATTGAAAAATAATTTTTAACGACGCATAGTTATCTGAAAGTCATGATGTTGAAGCTTGTAAATATTACAAATCTTTTACTGGAAGTAGACTTTAAAACAAATAAAAATGCTATTTACCACTAATTATACAACTTTAATATTTGCTTTTTATATATTTGACAAGCTTAACGTTTACTTAAGTGTTTTCAATAATCTCAAAAAATATTTCTTTCTCAAATACTTTTTATATCAAAAACTTTTTATCATATGACAACACGATGCTGCTTTAACATGAGATTTTTAAGTCAAAAAATAAAAAATTAAAATCGGATTTTTTTTTTCTCACATGATAGTTTGAAGATCGCGATAGCAGATTTCAATTTTTTTGAAATGAATTTTTTTTCTTGTCTCCAGTTATACACAAATGAGGAAAATTAAAATTCCCATTGCAACATTGAATGAACATTGTTAAAAATATGTGTTTAAAAACTAAAATGAAATATTTCAAACCAAGAAATTCGAAATTTATGAAGTTTCAGTTATAGCTATTCCTCTATACCAGAATGTATGAGAAATCTGAAAACTGCAGGAAACGTCTTTCAAGGGAAAATAGCTGTTTTCGAAACAAAATAATAAAAAATAACATGTATGGTAACAAAGAGACAGTGAATTTCTAATCTGACAATGTTGAATATTAGTGATTTATGCTTGAATCGCCAAGCATATTATTTTTAAAAATTTATCCTTAATTACCTCACCTACAGCATGTATACAGAAGCAAAAAAAATTCTGCTTTTTCCTTTAAAAAGATGTTATTTTCCCCACCCCACCCCCTTTTTTTCTTGCGTAAAACTATAGACTTTGGATAAGGTCGTGGATAATGCTATGAATTTTGTGTAAATTAGATATAAATATTGAAAATATTTGTAAATAGTTTAATTGTATATGAATTATCTATAATTGAATCGCGCGTCAGCGAGAAAAATCTGTTCTGAGGGAATTTCTATCAGAAGATTGCCATATTTGATTAATTTGGTGATTTAGGTGTGTTGGCGATTTAATGAGGTCAAAAACGGTTTTTACTACACGCTTAAATGTACAGTGGAAGATAAGAAATAAAGGTTTATTCCTAGAGAAATTCCCACACTCAACTACAGCGTCCGCGCTGTTTCTGCATTTGCCCCACCTTTTTTAGAAGAGCACTATATAAGACGAGACATGGGAGAAGTGAACGCCCCCTGCAATAGCTAAAGCTATTGGCCACAATCAAACAATAGTTTATTCGCAGCACTAAACCTCTAAACTGTAAGAAGTACACTCCTCTCTGGTCTACACGCGACACTCAAACCCCTAGTTCCAACCACATGCGAATCTTCAGGAGCGCCACGCTTTCTCCCATTTTACCCCTTTTGTTGTTTCTTGGGGTCCTTTGATGTCTGTGGAAGCATCCGAAGTTTCCCGCAAATTGTCGGTAAAGTGTCCATTCATCAAAGGACCCCAAGAAACCGCAACAGGGGTAAAACGGGGGACGCATAATCCATCTGAAGATTCGCAAGTCGTTGAAACTAGGCTTAAGGATACACCCTTATCCTCACCTAGGCAGGACGAAGAGTCCCCATTGGATACAGCTTCTCACACCCTTTCTCTCCCAAGCCTTCTTCATAGGACCTGAGTGAAACGACGCCATTCAGCCTCAGCCTTCAAAACCTCAGAACAGGACACTTCCACTGCAAGAAGTAATAGAAGGAGATAACCTCTGGAAAGGGACTGGAGCTCCCCAAATTGTTCAATTTCGAAGTGGCTTGGCTCGGGAGAACGCATTTTTCTTTTGGCGTTCGTTCTATCAAGAGCTTTGATGTAACCTGTAATTAGCAAATTGTGTAGAATAAATTCACAGTGTATTTGTAGTTTGAGTTATGTGTATTTAATATACGTTTCGTAGAAAATAAATTATGCATTTTATCTGCATCTCCGCATCGTTCTTGACGGAATTTTAATAACAATACTGTCAGGGTCACTAAATTTTAAATTTATGTTTATTTAAATTCATTCTTTAATTTGTTTTTATATATTTCCTGTATGGCAACCAAAAATATAAAAGTAGTTTCTTTGGTTGTTTTTTTGTGGATTGGCAACGGGAGAAGAGAGGAAAATAGATATGGCGATGTGATTGTTTAGAATTGTATGTGATTTAAAAAGGAAAGTTTTGATGTTGAAAGTTGTGAGTTGAAAGAAATGTTTAATAAAAGAGATTATTTTTTTAAAGCTTGAACTTTATTTGCCTACACGTAAGCCACGACAAATACTATGAGGAATCGGTTTTTAACTTTATTCTCACTCATAAAAGTTATAAGTTTCTTAATTTGGTAAATAAAACTGTTAGTTGTGCATTATTAAGTATGCCGCTGTTAAAGAATATTGTTACGAGCGGGCGAGCACCGTGGTGGTGCGCCGAGGGTGGCTTTGGTGAGGAACTTCGCGCCAGCCGGGTTGGTTTGGCGAAAGGAATAAAGGAATAGTCTGGTAGCCACTGGACCTTTCACGAAGCCTCGCGCTCGCTCGCTTGGCTATATAAGGGACGGGTTGTCGTAAGATGAGGTCGAGTGAGTTAGGTAGTTGAATGTTCCTCTCAGAAGGGAAGCTTTTCCCTGGACTAGCGGATTACTTTTCTCGCTTATTATTAGTGAGCTATGTTTACGTTTGCTGTTAACGTTGTGTTGTTTATAACGTTGTATTATTACTCGCTATGATTTACTGTTTGCTGTGGTATACGATAGCTGCTTTGAAGTCTGTTTTTATTGTGCGTAAGGCTTGTATTTACGCTGTAAGTTACTGTTGACTGCTGGATTGTTTTTATCTGAAGTTGTAATTTATCGAATCATCCTGTAAATATCTGTAAATAGCTGTAAATAAATTTGCTTGTGCTGTCCTCAAATAAAGTCCATTCAATCTAAAAACGTAGCAATATTTATGAAAAATCCTGTTAACGAGCGGTGTTGGACGATTTGGCGAGAGGATGGGAGGCATTTGAAAAATGTTATTCCGTTGATACACATGTACCAAATTTGTATTTTAAAGCCCTTTTTTCATCGATTGAAACTAAAATTTGACGCAGAACTATAATAGTAGACAAAAGTTCACACTTCAAATTTCATTATTCAAGTCAATGAATTTTTTAGTTATGGTGTAGAAAGTACAGACCGATAAGCGGTCAAACTTTTGACAAATATAATTCATAATAAGACAATGATCTACATTTTAAGTGCTAAACCTGTTGACCAAATTTTATTTACTTAATAAACATATTCCCCAAAGTCTCACTTCTACCAAGTAACTGGAAAAGGGAAGATATTCTTTTCTTTCCATTTCACGGATCATTCCCCTCATATATCCGACGTTTTAACCTGATACCTAATGCATCCTGTCCTTGTGGAAATCTTGATGTTAAGCCATTCCACTAGGCAACAGACTTCCTCCTACCATATGATTAAGCTGACACCTGAACTATAACGTGCTTGGTTTCTTAGAGTTGCCTTTTCCCAAGGATCCAGGACAAAAATTCAAAGAATGATTCGTCATATTGAAAAAAAGATTTGTTTAGATTTCAAGAACACTATTCACAAGAGTAGCTCTACAAATCCATATCTTTATTTTCTGTTATTTTTGTGTTTGTACATAGCATTTATTTGTATTTTTCTTATTGTTATTTCTGTCCTAGTCCCTAATTTTTCATCTGTATTTTTACAATATTTTACAGAATTTTGTAATCTGAAACAAGCTATAAGTCGGTTTATGTGAACAAGCACAAATCTTCAGATTCTCACCAATAGTTAGCTTAATTAGACAAAGCCACTTTCCATTTAAATTTCAAACAGGTCACTGTCTTCACCTTTCTTTAATTAAACAAAATGCAGACATCTTTCCGCGAGAGCTTCTGAAAATATTACTGAACAAAAATGAATTTTAAAATATAAAAAATTAACTTTTCAATGATGAAACTTTATAATAATGGGAATCTTTTCTGAATGTAGGTAATTTTTTAAAATTATTTTTGATGTAATTTCCAACAATATATTGCATTGTTGTTCTTAAATTCAAGCTTTTTTTTTATTATTTCATTAACCTTTTGCAAAATATGTTTGCAATTTACGAGATGTATAAGAAATGAAATTACATTACCTGGAAATTGAAAGATAAATAATATATTTACGTTACTAACAATGGCTATATTGTCATGTCTCCATTCGAAAAATTCATATACACAATATACATAGTAAGACAATTAAAATAATATAGCTTGGGCAATTTGGCTTAAACACGACCATAAAGTTAGAAATGAACAATTTATCTGGAAACAAATATAACCCAGTTAGATTAATCTCCTCAAAATTTTCTCGCATAACTACGATAATAACGTGTTATGCAAGTTAATCTCTAAACTACGATAATAATGTGTTATCCAAGAGAATGTCTTGTATGGTATTGGTTTACAATGGTTTGGAAATATAAACACATAATTTAGCATTTTTATTGAATTCGCCATGAGATCCTCAGCAAATCTTTTGACAATTAATCTCTGGCATGCACAATATTCTAAAATTAAATTTTCATTTTAGATGCGTTTTTCTCAACCGATTGAAATCAACAAAAAAAGCAACAGAATTATACTTGTAACCCCAAATCAAATTTAATATATATTTAAATTATTGCATTTGTGAGCTGTCGCTTTCACATGTTTCTGAAAGTACTTACCTATAGACTGCCAACCTCTATATTGTATTTGGTACAAAATTTTATAGGTGTTCGCACTGTAGATGTTAAATTTGTACACCGAATTTTATTCATTTTGTTCTATGACTCCGAATATAAGTGAATAGTTACCGTATTCACTTATATTCGGACAGCCTGACAGACAGACTTCCTCTGAATGGTCTTAGCTCAAGATCTGATAGAAATCTGAAAATTTAGTGTAAAGAACACATAGAAAATTTCATTTGTCTAGCTCAACATATTGTAGTCATTTTTGTCCCAGACAGATAAACATTTCCAAAAATGCGCTTTTCAAATCAATAAAGATAAGTTGTGAACTATCGATTTCATTGAAGACTATATACATTGAAAATAAGAATAATTTTTTTTATTTAATACCCATTCAGTTTTGCATCATGAATGAGAATGTTAAGTTACATTAAAGTTAGAAGATACATAAACCAAATTACTATGTTTCTGATAGTGCCATAAAATCTTATATAAAATAAGGAAATAGACTTAAGCAGGCTATTTAATCAGATTGACTTAAATATGGGAGTCACAATTTGATGCTTAAAAATAATTCTTCCGTGGAAAGAAATTTAATTAAATATAAATGTAATAAACATCCCCTCCCAACCAAAAATAAATAAAACATCTGGTTGCCAAACGAAGTAGTCAATAATTATTTTAATTTTTGTCGTTATGTGTAATTATGAACCATTGACGGCATTATATACAATTATTATGTTTTACTATAATGTAATAGTTTCAGTTTTAAAGCAGAAAAGAATAATGAAAGTTCAAATAGTCTTATTTTTTGGTCATAAACATTAGATTTATGATGTGCTAGCTTTTAATCCAAAAATGTTTTATGATGATAGGTATTATAATGGTTCCCATTTGTATGGTAGTGTGGGATGTGTGTAGCGGATAGCTCTAGGCTCGAACTCCCAATCTTATGGTTAGTAACCGAGTATCATACCGTTCAAGGAAAAGGGACCCTTCAGCGCGAAGGATATTGATTGGCTTATAAGGCAATCACCACAGTAGAAAGAAATTACATTATGCAATTTATAATATAAAATATAGTATAAATAATATAATAAGTACTTTTCATTATATTTCGAGGCAGATGAAATTAAAGGCATTATAGTTATTTCATTCTTACCACCACTTTTACGCACTTAAAATAAAATAAAAACATTCATATTAACAATTCGTCATGGTTGGACTTGTGTATTATAAATTATTATCAGGAAGTGCAGCAAGGAAATTTTGTGGAGGAAATTTACACATAGCTATCGTTTTTGTGAGTTGACATATATTCACGATTATAAGATTCTGTAGAAAATAATTATCTAACAGAACTAAACATAGAATGTGAGGTGACACAAGAACAGCATGTCTATTTCAACAAAAATGCCCACCGTTTGGAATTAAATATTATGATTGTGAGGGACAGAAAACGGCAAAATCCATGCCGGTTCACTCAAGCCAACAGATTCTATGGTTGCCGTTTCTGTTTGGAAGACTTTCTTATCTATATGAGGAGAAGGTGCCGGTGCCGCTGAAAAACGCTTGTGTTTTATCATTGGGGAGAAAAAAAGCACTGATTTTTTTAAAAATCAGTGTTTTAATTCAAAAATGTTCCCTTTCTTTTAAGAAAAAAAAAATAAGTTTGAAAATGTGAACATTTAAAAAAAAATGATTTTAAACATTGTTATATTTAAGCCTCATTTGGTTTCGATTTTGTTTTAAATCTTTAAGAATTGGCAACATAATTAAGGTTGTCGATTACAGAAGTCTTTCTTGTTTATTTTTCTTTAAATGTACGGTTTGTTTGTGTGACGTGTAAAAGAATTGGCATGGATGTTTCATATAGAACTATTTTAATATTCTTTTTCATTTCATCTATATCATTTTTCACAGCAACTAGCGAAACACCTTATTATGGCATGTGTGCTAATCCAACATGTTCAGGTAATACATTTTATTAACAGTCCATACTTTGCCAAATTATAACGGCTATGAAGAAATTTTCTATTTTCTAAAATATTGTAATTTTGCAAACATTTTTTAAAATGAAATCTGAACACTGTGTTTACTCTAAGGGTTAGCCTATCTAAAAGTATGAATGTAATTTGTCAGCGACGACTGAAAAGTAATTTTCAAAATTCATGCTTTAAGAAATTTTACAGCATGATGATTAAAAATAATTCATTACTCAGACTATTTATTTATTTTTCTTATTTTGAAAGTAATATATTCAATTTACAGTATTTTTAATTAATTCTTTATTGTCTTGCTGAAAGTATTTGTATATTATTTATTCCATGATAGTAGGATATTCCATAATCAACCAAATATAAATATTATATTTCACTTAACATATGTTATGAACCTTTAAAATGTGATTACATTAAAAAATTTTAATGTACATTTTTTAAACGTTTTTAATTAAACTTGATCCGTATTTATGAAAGATACATGAATATTATGTTTCGAAATCAGAATTAAGGTATTTGAATTACAGAATCATACTTATAAAATTCCATCTTTGAATATAAAATGTTCACTAATCATTCAAAATTATTTCATTTTCTTGCACTGGGGCTCAAAATATTTCCTTGTATTGATGACTTCCATCTTCATATTGTGTGATTCACTTGTAAAAAAGCATATAATATCTCTTGATATCTTAGAATTTGAAATAAATGAATCGTTTTTTATCAGTTCTTTTAAACACAATATTTCTTCAATTTCTACATTTAATATTGCCTTATTTTCCTACATAAAGAATTTTTTTCATTTTTAAGCCTCACATAGGCTTCTTACAAATAATTTTAAATTTATGAACAGATTTTGAAGAAGATAAAGTAATTTTAATATACAGATTGAATATTTTTCATGATTTGTAACTTTAACATAGAGAAGCATATTTAATTTTTCTTGCATTTTCGCCTATATATTAATCCTTTTTTCAAAATCTTCTGTAATCTTTTTTTAGTTATTTAATTTGTATAAATAATTTAAAATTATGGTTTACTTTAATTCCCATTATAGCCTTTTATGCTAAATACCAAATCAGGATTAACAATTGTATAAAAATGAATTCATTTCAAAATTTGTTTATAGTATATCCCAGTTCAAATAATCATTGTATTAATAGCTAATAATTAAAACTTCTCATTAAAACTTCTTAATTCTTGGTGAATTATTTAGGCTTTAGGACTTGGTCAATTATTGGATGTAATAAATACCATTATGCAAATACTGTTGATAAAACAGACTGATGAAAATAAAATTAAATATGCCTTTTGTATTTATATATCTTCCTTTTATGTGGATGCATTAATTGCTGCTAGTCTTAAACTATAAATATTTTCTGTTTTTGACCTATAAATATTGCTTTAAATATTATTCTATTGAAACGAAATTTATTTTTTGGGTTTTATAAAGAGTTCAATCCTATCTTTGTATCCAACCATTTTCTTACTGTAATTTTTTCAAGTTTGTTTCTCATATTGTTCGGTTCCAAACGTTCTATCATCTGCTGAAATGATAATCTTTCATTCCCAAATGTTTCAACACGTTCTTATTGTGAATTCTTAAAATCACCAATTTTAGTACTTTCAAGGAAAAAGGCCCATTCTGATTCTCATGCAGACTACTATTTATAATTAAATATTGATAAGTTCGCATGGTGATTTTTTCATGGTATCATGGATTAATTTATTATTTTTTAAACATACAATCTCTGTGTTAAAATTTATATTTGTAAGATACAAACAAATTAATCATAATCATGGATTTTCAATTTCTAATAAGATTCTATCTTCTTATTTATTAATTTATAATACATTATTAATTAGTTATGAAATAATTAGTCAGAGAATATGCAGTTTTAAGACATCCTGTATTTATGATATTGGACAACTTTTTCAAAATGTCATTTTAACAAACATAATAAGACTTATATAAATGCAATATATACAAATTCTGAAGTTTTTGTTTTGAAATGTAAAGTAATTTACTCAAAAAATATTTTAATATTTTTTCCTATCAGAAAAACCATGCATTTTTTAAAATAAACTTTGTATCTTATTTAACTTTTTTTTTTACTTAGAGTTTTTAATTCAAATGGATTTCAATATCTTGACTAAATTTTTGTATCACATAAAGGAAAATATTTAAATGTATTTCACTGCATCTATAGGTAGAAATATATATATTTTTAAATCCTACTTTAATTCCAAATGTTTACTCTTTGCATATTCCAATTTTTGATGAAAGTCTGTGGCATTTGTTGCACAAAAAAAAAGCTTTATTACCAATAATTTGTGTTTAAAATTTAATTTTGTTCAAATATGTTACTTTTTTAAAGTATTCTAAGATCATATTTAAGATTAATTTATTGAAAATTAAGGTCTTTTAATTTTCTCTGTATTTGAAATTAAAGTTACCATTAACTTCTTTTTTTTTTTTTTTTTTTTTTTTACAATTGGAATTTTTTTTATTATTTTTTTTTTTTTTTTTTTTTTTTTTTTTTTCAGCAGTAGCAATTTTTAGAGAAATTTTTTTTAAGTTTTTTTTTCCTTCTAATAATTGCAAAACATAAGATATCTTACAAAACATATAGTAAAAGATTTGTTTTCTAAAGATGTAATGAACTATTTATATAGTTTAAAAATCATTCAAATTGAAGAGAATATATCTATGTTCACATTAGCATTACTGTACTTTATTAATACTAATATTTTATTGCAAACTCTTGTAATGCTTCTTTTTTTAATGTCAAGAATTTGATATAAGTTATCTATACATATACTTTAAAAGGACAGTTGTAAGTATTAAATCTGAAACCATTTATATTTTTTAGAATATTGGGCCCAATATTAGTCACTGGGAGCTTGAACTTGGAATTTTAAGCTTCTATTCATTTTACATAGAATTTTAAAGGACAACCAGAAAAGTTTTTCTCTTAATAACCCTTGAAAATGTAGATGGGGGAAACTGTGGTGAAAGTTTAATAAGCCAGATAACAACCCTTGAGCTGAAGTGTCACTTTTGCTTAGTGGTCATGTTACTTGGCTACTAACCCTCAGATTGCGAGTTTGGGCCTAAGGCATCCTCATCTGCCTCAAAACAAATTTTAATAGGTTTTATTTGTGTTTGATGCCTTGTTATTATCTCCGAAAATAAATTGACTTTCACTTTATTTGTCATTATTTTTCTAGAGAAAATAAATATAGAGTTTTATATAGAACAAAGTTTTTGAGAGAATATATCCCTGAGGCTCATTGAAAATAGTTTTATTTCTTTATTCTTAAATATAGGATTGTATATGTATTTTCTGGTGATTAACATGATTTTGATAGTTTATTCATATCTCAATTTATTTTACACTTTAAATTTCAATAACAAAAAAAAAAACTTTTTTTTTTGGCTTAAAGAATTTTATCAGGATTAATATCTATTTAAAGAAATTTTACATTCTAAACAAAATAGTTATACTGGATAAATGCCAAATTGAAAATTAACTTCTAAATACTCGTTAATATTGCATTTGTTATTTTGGCATTTCTTGTTATTTAAATATAGTCGAGTATACATAGAAAAATACAATTTCAAATATTTAAAGTGTGTGTGTGTGTGCATACGCACGCGCATGTGAGTGTGTTTAACCTCTGATGTTTGCATTTAAAACAGGTCTTTCTTGTCTTTTCATATAATTAAAAAAATAATTCTTAATCAGCATTAATATTCTTGTTTACCAACTTAAATGCCATTTTTTTTAAAAGTAGCATTCAAGTATACAAATTGAAAGTTGTAGTTTCAATTTGATTAGCCCCAAATATCCAATTATAAACAGAGTTTATAAAAATGTTCATGTAATAGTTTTTTTCCTTATTGTTTGCTAGATACTTTATCTAAAGTTGGTTAAAATAAAATATTTTGTAATTAAGTTGAATGCTCATTTTTTTTAAAGAACCCATTGGACAAGGCATGGCTATATTGCGATATGCACCAGGTGAACATGGTAGAATGAAAATTGATGTAAAGCAAATATTTGACATTTATGTGAAAGATTATGGAGAAAAGAAACATCTGCTTGGTATTATGGTATGTATTTGAAAAGCAGTGTAATTTCTTTATATTAAATACCAAATAATATATATAATAAAATAATAATTTGATTAAAATTGTATTATATACTCATTATTCACTTTAAACTTGTTAAATCCAGAGTAAAAAAAAAGCTTTATTCCTTTTCTTTCTATTTTCCCCCATTGCTCCTAGATAAAAAGTCCATTTTAAAATGAATGATTAAAATTTTAAAGAAAAAAAATAACTTTTCTTCTTGATACCTGACTTTTCTTTTCTAGAACCATTTGCCAGTAGATTTTATTTACAATTTTTTTTTTCAATTGGTTCAAGGTGTATACTGATAACTTTTAAATCTTATTAGAGAGTTCATTCCTTTTACGAGATTAAGTAGTAGCTTGTTGTTATAAATTTTCCAGAAATAGAAGTTTCTTTTGTGAATATTATTTTTACTTTTTGTTGGCAGATGTTTATGAAATTTTAATATTCTAACATTGCTGAATTTTTCTTCCAATCAAGATGATAACATTTTAAATGCTTCTCTTGAATGTGTGAGATTAGATGTTGATTCTGTATTTATCTAGAAAATTTGCACACTGACAATTTAAATTCTAAATTAACTCCATTAGATTTTTAAAATAAAGGACTTTTACTATCAAGAAAGTTAGAATTTATTAGTTAATCTTACAAAGCTTTACATTAAAAAAACATATGTGAAATTTACTATAATATCTCCAATCTTGAAAGTCTTGATTGAATCCTCAATTCACGTATCAAAAGATAATTTCTATCTAGAGCTTTAAAAAATTTTGGTTCTGGCGATTTTTAAGAATATTAATCTGGGTAAAAATTATCTGCTTTTCAGCCGAATGACTGCTTATTAGATTTTAAGAGGGATGGAACAATTCTAAAAAGAAACATGTAATGTTTATCTAATTAGATAATCTAATTTTTATTCCTAGCTGAAAAAATTATTAAAAGAATCAGACTAATTTATAAACATTTAAATTCCTTGTTTATTAAAAAATACATAATTCTCTAAATTTCTGAATAAACAAAAGAATATATTCTGTTTAAATAAACTTGATTGAATTTAGAATTAAATTTTGAAGACCTGAAATTTCAAGAATAGCTACCAAAATTTGATGTTGTTGTGAAATCTTGTATTCAAACTTAATGAATACCTTTCCTATAACATTTTAGAAATCATTCATAATTTAATTATTTTTGTCTATTAAAACTTATTAGGAAGGCATTTTGTGTTTCTTTACTGAAAATTCCTGGTCAAATGTCTGATCTCCCATCTTCTCTTTCAAATAGCATATATATATGTATATATAATTTTTTAATAAAACATTAGAACCCAATTATTTGTATAAAAAATTGATGGTTATATTAAAAATCATAATTATTTCTTAATTTCATTAATGATTTTTAAATAAATTTATTTTGAAATTTAAAGGGTTGAATATTTTAAAGTTAGAAAGCTTTTATAAATTTTTTTTTCCTTTGTAACAATATTTATCTTAAAAACTTTAGCTTAAATGTTTTTCTCCATTCCTTTTCATATTGTTCTGCTCATAAAATGTGCCTTTTACTTTCAATATATTTGATGGGTAAATAGTTCCAGTAAAAATATTTGTTTCAAAAACAAAATGCACCTGCTCCTATCATATTAATATTTGTCAAAATGCCAAAACTATTTTCTTTATTTATTTTGTCTGAAAGAACAGATAAAACATAGAAATAATTTCTCTGTGTTTTTGAAGACTTATAGAATGATAAAATTTTCATGTTAATACATAATATTTGCAAAGATTGAAAATTGTACAAATGTGTGACAAAATTTTTACAAATGTGTTATGCTATGCATGTTATATGCTACTTTATTCCAGAATTTAATGTATATTACAAAATTAGATTTATTTTATCATATAAATTCTTTAATAAAAAAATATTGTAAAATTTATCATAAAAAAGACACTTTCTCTTTAATGCTGTTTCAAAATATTTATATCTTTTATTCATTTTATTCTTCATTCTTTTTACTGGCATATTTGTTATATGTTTACAGTTGCAAACATGCATACATATAAGTACATGGCAGACTGATTTATGAATTCATCATTCACGCAGACACGACTCATAACTATACTATGCATAATATAATAATGCTTAATGCTCATAGACACATTCATAAATATGTTTAAAATGTATCTTTTTATTTTCCTTCTTTCTTTTTTCCCCATTTCTATTTTAATGGGATATTTTCTTTATTTTTGGAATTTTTTAATATTTTATTTGTTTTTGTTTTTTTCTTTTAATTATTTTGAAGTTAATTATTTTGCTCAAAATGTAAATATATTGAATGGATGTAAAATATTTGGTAATCAGGTGTATTTTACAAAGCATATTTTTATGATTTAGATCAATGGTCAAAAAGGCTATGTCCCAAAAAATGTTGTGCAAGAGCAGCGTAGTTTTGTGAAAGATTTGGTTCCAGCTGCTGTAGAAGTAAGTATTTTCATTAAAATTTTATTAGAAAACCCTGTGCAGTTACATTTCTAAAAGGGTATTATTAATGTAAAATAAAAAAAAAGTAAATTTGATACTGCTTTATTGTTGAAAGCTATGCAAAAATTCATATATTATTAGTTAGCATTAATAGTTTTTGAAGAAATCTGTTATAAAGATTAATTATTTTAATTGCTTCATTTTCATTTCCCATCATGTGCTTGGTGAACATCACCAAAACAGGCTTTTGTGTATAAAATTGGTTATGCTAAACACATTTTCTAATTTCTGTTCTAATCAGAACAAAAAGGATGAGAAAATTAGATAAGAAAAGACAAGTTTGTTTTTTTCATTGATTTGAAAAAGAAAGCATAAGTAATTTCAAATTTGTTTGTCAGATCCTGTTTTACAGAATTCTTTTCTTGTTTTATTGAGACAAAATCTAGTTTGATTTAAAGTTCCAAATAATAATATTACTCTCTATCATTGGTAATTTAAATAGAAGTATTTTTAATGAAACATTAGTTGCTTAACTTTATTTCTTTAACTTTTTTTAGCTTATATTTATTTGTACTAAAGTGAATTTTGTAATATCAAAACAGTGTGAGTGATAAGGGATTTTCTGTTAAGGGGGGGGGGGAGAGCTCATACTCTTTCCTGTTGTTTTGTATTATTATTTATTTCTCTTATTGTATTTATATTAAGGAATGTTAGAATTCAAAAAATAGACAGTACAGTTGATATTAAATAGTTTTAATTAATTTTAATATTGAATAATTTTGCAATTTAATAATATGTTTGATTTTTTTAAAATTTGGTTAACTATTAATATTTGATTTATTGGCTTGTCTTTCTAAGGAAATAAAATTTCTAATATTCCAAAATATTTTGCAAATATCTCCTGTGCAGAAATTATAAAGGGTAACAAATTTAAACTAAGTATTTCTAATAGAAAATCCCAAATTATGTTTGGTAAATTAATCCAGAATCAGTTACCTTATTTTCGAAGAACATTTTTAAACTTATAATTAAACTTTTAGCTGACATTATATATAAAATATAAATTAGTGAATGTATACACGATAACTTGAAATTACACCAACTTAGGTAAATGAAATTTAATATGTGATTTTGTTACTAAACTTGTAGTTCTGTATAATAATAAAATGTTGGTATTGGTTGAAGATAAGGCATCAAAATGCTGACAATTTCTCTCACCTCACCAATTTTACCTCTGTAATTGTTTTAAAATAAACATTTGAACACCTAGTAAATTTCCAATCTTGCCTAAAATTCAAAATTTTTATAGATGATAATACTTTTACTAAAATTCGTTCAAGAAAGTTTTAGGGAGTCTCACTGGTTTCAAATGAACTTCTACTAATGCTTTCTAATGTCAGTGCTTTCTGTAGAATCTGACTGTCTTCTCATCTAATATTTATTAGATTGTTTTAGATCTACTACATTTCAAACTTTCAAATTCCAATAACTTACTTTCATTTGATTTTGTATTTTTCTGAAAAATCAAGATATATGTGTCATAAATTAAAATCTTCAAACCTTGCTCACAATTGAATTTTTTAAAAATGATTTTTTATTATTCAATTCAAATTTTAACACCCTTTTTTTAATTGAAAATTTTTAAAGGATGTATTATTATTTTGCACTATAAATTTGGTATATGTGTGAAATTTTAAATGGACTTTTATTGTTATAAATTTTTTAATTGATTCAGTTTGGGAAAATATATTGACAGAAAATTAACATGTTTTGAAATGTACTTGAAGCTAAATTTTGTCTGGATTGTGAAAGCATTCAAAGAAGTTATATTTCTTTTATTGTCTACTTTACAGCTTTACTATTAAACAAGAATCTTAATGCATAAAATGCTAGTAAATATTTTTAAACGTATTTTTAATGATTCAATAATAGTTATTTTTCTATTTCAGTATATGTATACTCATACTGGAAATCAAAATCAGGGGGCTAATCAGTTTCATGTTGCAATGTCTCACCAAGAAGTTATTCATCATGTCACACCTGATTCATACTCTCATGAACAAAACTATCATTCTAATACTCCTTCAGCGAGTTATGGGTATCATTCAAGCAGTGGTTGTAAGTATGCATTTAAAAAAAAATATCTGAATGTTAATTCCATATCTCTTTGTTGTCAACATCATTGATTTTCTTAAAAAGATACTTTTTTAAATATATGTGTGAAAATTAATATGATTTCTAATTGTGATTTCAAATTATGGTATTGATTTATAAAAATCAAGTGAAATATTTGCAAACTGCATAGCTTTATTGCATCTATTAGTATAATTAGTTACTATGATATACATGTTAATTTTGTTGATATGGTGATTACAGTAACTAAGATTTTGTATTTTATTAATTTCATTACTTGTCCTATGTATATATTTATAATTGTATTTTTAAAAAATTGTAAGCATATTTTTTCATTTTTGAGTTATTCTTATGGGAATCCTATCTACTGCAACAGTTTCTATAACACAAGACTTAAGAAAAATTTCCCCAATTCTTCATCAAATATGGTCCTTAGAACTTCAGACTACTGCTTATTTTAAAAGCATATATCCACACTCAAAGCATTTGTTATCTTTAGAACTATATAATAGTAGTTTTATAGTATTTATTTATCAAGAGCATTCCCAGTCTGTTCATTATAATGATTTACTGTTAGATTTCAATTCATTCTTGTTTTGAAATAATTTTTTTAATCCATTTTCAATATTTTTAGGGGCAGGTGAAAACCCTTATGCATCTCCCCATGTTCATGTGATAAGTAGTCATGTTGAAGCTACTGTAACTTCACAGACACCAAATGTTGCTCAACAACCCAATGCTTGGGAATCTACTAGTCATATTTATAATACACCAGAGAATTCAGCTTCATCTTATTCTTCTGGTGTTCAGCAAGGTGCATACCAAAATAATGCACACCAGCAACAGTATTCTGAATCTTCATATACAAGTGGAAATCAACAGCAAGCTACATACCAAAACACTGCACCTGAAAAGTATTCTCAATCTGCATATCCCAATGAATATCAATCATCTCAGTATGCTAATAAGATCCAAGCATCATTTTCACCCCAAGTGCAAAGTAATATGCAATATGCCCAAAATTCTTATAGTAATCAAATGTATTCCAGCAATACAGCAAGTAATGAAGCACAAAATTATGCTCATAGTCCACAGGTCGCAAGCTCTCATTCAAGTTACACAGCTAAAAATCAATATACACCTGAAGGGTCAGTTTCAGCACAATACTCAAGTCAGTACGGAGATAAAGCATCATATGAATATACGTCTTCATATGCTTCACAAAATGCAAGACCCCAGATAGACATTTCTGGCACGATTGCTGCACTTAAAGCTCAAGGCTATGATGAAAATGAATTGATAGCATATTTCCATGGAGAAGGTGCAAACCTCTACCCTAATTCACATTCTGGACAGGGAGCACAAGGTACTTATGGGCAATCTAGTCAGTTTGGTTATTCCAATTCTGGTACTGAAATGAACCAAAATTATGGACATCAACATTCATCTGTACCAACTCAGGTTGCATCTTCAGGAGAAAAAACTGAACATCCATCATCAAGTAATCAATTTTATACTAATTCTCAGGTTCAACAACCAACAGCTGTTAAAGAATCTTCTCATCAGACATCATCAGAAGTAGTTCAAGATAATGAAGAAAGTGATGATAGCAATGAAGTGTTAGATAACGAAGCTGAAAGTGAAACTTCGGAAGAGAATGATTCTAAAGAGTTACCAGCTTCAGCTGTTGAGAAAGTGTCAAATTCTCAGCATCCTGAAAAACAAGTAAATGTACCTTCACCATTTCCCCAAGAAGCACTACAATCTGTAGTTCAAAAAACAGTTGAACAGACTTCATCGTATAAAAGTGAAAGTAATACTCAAGAGAGTTCAGAAACTATAACTGAATCAAAAGTCTCTAAAGAATATCTTCAAAGTACTGTACACCCCGATTCTTCTCAAAGTAACTTTAATAAAGATACACAGAAAACAATTGTCATACCAGATGTTGTAGTAACTGATGAGCTTTCCAACAATGATAAATTAAAAGATTCATCCATACCTGATACAATAGGTTCATCAAATTCAGTACCAAACTACACAATGGAGGATAAAGAGGAAACTATAGAGGTGATAGATGTGACAATTGATGATTCAATGGTTGGTGATACTGAAAATGATTATGACAAAAGTGGACTCTTTTTTGATAATGAAGAAGAAACACTTCATCTTGAAAATAGTAATGAAACAGATACATCATTAGATAAAGAGCAAAACAATGATTTGGAGAAAATATTGAATATTTCTGAATTAGGTGAAACAGAGCAAAATGGATATCTAAATGCATATCAGATTCGTAACTTAAAAGGTGAACAAGAAATTAAAGATAACCAGAATCCTGAAATATTAGATGAAGATGGAGGAAATGCTTCCAGTTCTGAATTTGACTTTTATGATTATGTTGATAATACTATTGAAGTTATTAGATCATTTGTTGATATTGTGTTATCATGGGTAAGTTATTTTTCATTTCCTATTCAAATGATTGTCTTAAAATTTCTCCTTTCTCAGCCTGCTTGAAACATTTTTTCTAACCTATATGCAAATAATATTGAGATAATCTTCTTGTATTTGTAAACATTTTCATATAAATCAACTGGATGCACATGCATGCAAAATCATTTCTAATGAGAACAGATACCCAAGTTACCACTAAGAATTTTTAAAAAATATTTTTGAGGAGAATTGGTGCACAACCAGCTACTGAATTTACTCTGATGTGGATTATTATAATCAAATATTTGCATTTAAGCTTTTAACACATAGAATCTTAAATCTGCTTTAATGCCATTCCTCTACCAGATCCTTCTTTTATCCAAAATTGAGATTTCAAATGAAGCGATGGACTTTTCATTTCTTAGGTGTCTTATTTAGTGAGGAAATTGATATGCTATCATTTCCTTTTCTTGGTTTTTTTCCTTTTTATTAAGAGATCTTATATATAAATTCAAAATATGTTTTGGATTTTTATAATTTCCTGTCCTATAAATCTCCATTGTACAGGAAAATGCTTGATTCAGGAACTTTCTTTCTTAAGACCATTAGTCAGGTGTACAAAATTTAAATATAATTTGTCTAATGTTAGAAACATTAATTTTTAAATAAGAAACTTGATATAGTTAATTTTAGTATTAATATTTGAATTATAATGAAGTCTTTCTTTTTGTTACAGAATATTTTATGAAAATATATGTAGATAAATGTAAATTGCAAACAAAAAAAAATATAACAGTTTCTACAAGTATATCCAAATTTATTTTTTAAAATAAAAGTATGTAGGTTGGTTTGGCTTTAAGTAAAATATATTTTTCAAATGCTTTCCTTTTAGTTTTTGAAAATTTCCTTACCTGATTTATTAAAGCTGTGTTCATTTAATGTTTTAGATTCCAGAACCACTTTATTCATTTCTTATGGAACTTGAAAGCAAGGGCATCTCTCCTAGAGTTCCTGTTTTTACTGCATTAAGTGCTCTGCCTTCTTTATTCTTGATTATTGCACTTTTTTGTTTTCAGGTAAGCAATTGTAAACTTTTTTTAAAATATATAATATTTTAATATAATCAAATGTAAGCTTTATTCTGAAATAACATTTTGAATAAAATTTCTGCAGCAGTTGTATTATCATAAATTTATCTATGCCAGAATTATGTGACTAATTGATGCATAATTATTGGATGTATGAAGGGAAAGGGGAGGTGAATGATAAAACAGAATGAGTGATATTGAGAATAGGGTAATCAAAAGATCGCTGAATAAAACATTTTCTTTTGCACCTGAAATTTGTAATTATATATAATATTATAGTTTAAAATCATGAAATAGTAAAATACAGTGCATATTTTAAACCTATTTAATATTTTATTTTTAATCAAACATTTGCATAATGGGTATTATAATTACAAAAGAATAATTTTAAAAAATTATTTCACAGTACATTAAAATTTTATAATTTTAATGTAAATTGTAGACATAGATAAGAATTATAGAAAATAGGAATTTTCAGAATCGAAAATTAATTAATATTTTTATGATCTTGTAATTGCTTATCAGTTATATACTACTTATATTAATTTGAAATACAAATCTTATTTATGAGAATAAATATGATTCATAAAAGTGATACAATTTTAAAGAGGTAAATATATTTTTTTAAATATATTTCTCATTTTAAGAAAAGCACTGAAACAATATTCTTCAGCTTTACTAAAAAAGTTGTGAATTAAAACAGATACAAGACATGAATATGTAGCATAGGGATATAAAAATTTATTTTTCTATATATGTAAATTTTGTATTACAAAGGCGAAAATATAGTTGTATACATTTTTAATTGTATGCATTTTACTTAATAAAATACTAAGCAAATTGGATACAATTATGTTCTTAAATAAATTATCTTTATCAAAAATTCTAAATATCATAAACAAAAGTAGAAAAAGCACTATATTCATTCATCAATCCTTTTTATTATATTTTCAGACTTTCTATGATGTCTAAAATTTTAAAGAAAAGGTCCTCCCCCCCTTTCAACACTATGTTAATAATAACTGTGCATCAGAATCTCAATCCATTTTTGAATATATCTAAAAAGAAAATTTGATTTTCTGTATTTTATTAGCTTATATTATCAAAACCAAATCCGAAAGAACAATTGAAATAGGGTTTAAATGTTATCTTAATTCTGTTAATATCAGAATTTTTGTTTCATGTAATCATAAGCTACCTTTGTTCTTTTTAAAAAAATTTCATTAAAGTTCAAATAAATTATTTTTATATTCTGATTTTTTTACTGCCTTTTTCTGACCTAAACTAAATTGACTTATAAATTCTTGAAATATATAATAAAGTTTAAATGATTTCTTTAAAACAGATGTTTTTTTCTTGATAAAATCTACTCTAAAAGTTTCACTTCATCCTTGTATTTTTAAAAAGTTGTGCAACCTCCGATTTTTTTTGTAGCAAATTTTTCATATATCAAATTTGTTTGGAATATAATTTATTATTATTATTATTACTATTGTAAAATATTTTTGAAGATATTACACATTTCTGCTAAAATAAAAAAATTCAGATTTTTCAGAATCAAATTTCACTATTGTTGAGATCAATTAAATTTCTTTTATGCAATAATTTTTCAATATTTTTAATATCGTAAGCACTTTTTTGTATAAATTCATTTCATTGTTCAATTACACATTTTAATTCTTAGTGTTTCTGTTGGGTATATGCATTATTTTATGAATTTCAGCCTTTTTTGTTCCAGGGCTATGTCTTATCTGATTTTTGTGAAGGAAATATTAGATTGTTTTTGACTGTTTCAATTTTTCTTCTTGCAGGAAAGATCAAAAGAAAAAAAACTAATTGGTAAGTTCTAATTACTTCATGTTCAATTATTCGCTTTCAGTTTTTACATTAGTATAATTTAAATTGTTAGTTTATAATCAAAATGCTTGAGGTAAAAGCTTTGCTATATTTTAATGCCTTATTAATGCTGTTTCTTTTCAGTAATATTTTTATTCATAAATCCTTTTTAAAAACTTAGTTTTTTTCAATTACTTCCATGAAATATAATAATTCCCAAAAAGGAATGATAATCAGTTTTTACTCTCACCAAATTTGTAAAATAAGGTTTTACAACAAATAAATTTTGGATAGTAATCATTCACTTCTTCTGAGGCTTAAAATTATTTGTCAGTCTGAATTAATCATGTGTATTTTTAAAATTAACAAACATTATAGACTATTATTCACATCCATTTTTTATTTTATTTCTCTTTACAATTAAATGTTATAATGGCATCTTCGTAAATTAACATTGGGAATAGCTCATTAATACATCAAATGTGTTATGAGAAGATGCATTATTATGCAAGAAAAAAATATTGTCTTTATAAATCTGAGAAATTTCGCTGCAGTCTTATGTGATTGGTTTGTTTTGAAATTCCTGCAGAAAATAATAAAAAGTCCTCCTTCCCTGCCTCACATTATTACAATTTTAGGTCCTAGGTATTAGTTTCAATAATATATCTGATTATTATAAATTACATTCTAAATTTTAAGTGTGGCCCTTTTTATTTTTGCAGCGGAAAACACAGGTAATATTTCTGTCATGGTAGTTTTTATTCCCCAAGTTATAAATATAAAACTGAGTCTCTAAATTTTAGGTTCATTCAAAATACATAGGCAAAAAAGGGATGATCCTCATGCAATAACATTGGTCTATGGTTTAAAAAGTTCCAGAAAACAAAATAGCAAAATATGATTAATTTGAAAGTGCTAAATCAGAACTTTAACTTTTAGACATAATCTCCTGACATATATTTTCTTTGCTTTCTGCTCCAAACATATATCATTATCAGCCTCATATACACTGGTGGACAAAATTAAGAGATGTAAGGCATTTTCATACCATTCTCGGAAAATATCACATAAAACCTAGGTGTGAAAGTCTGCAACCAGCTGCTCAACTCCTTCCACTCTACAACACTGTAGCGATTTGTATTGTGTTTCTTAAATGGGCTGTTGTTTTTTGTTGATTTTTCGGTGAAAAGAATGAACATCATTGTTTAGATGAAGGTATGAGGTGGAGAAATGGGGATGGACTTGAGGCAGGTCCGTCCCAAGCTCAGGTTCCTAGGGAATTGGATGTAACTCCAAGCATTTTTTCAAATTTGTGAAATCAGTTTAAAAACAGTGGGGCAGTGTCCAGAAGACCAGGACAAGATTGTCCAAGAGCAACAACGCCCAATGAAGACCAATATTTGTTTCTTATAGCCAATTGTCAGAGGACGTCTACAGCTACACAACTGTCTAGGGACCTCGCTGCTTCCACAGAAACATTAGTTTCAAAGAAGACAGTTAACAGGAGGCTAGGTGACAGAGGGTTGTATGTAAGGAAGCCCACCATTTGCATCCCACTTGCTCCTTCCACAAAATAGAGTGTGTACAATGGTGCAGACAGCACCAACACTGGACACAGGCTCAATGGACTAATGTTCTCTTCACAGATGAGTCCAGATTCGGTCTACAACCTGATTCTCGGCTAATGTTCATATGCAGGGAGCTTGGAACCCAATACCATGCAAAAGGATCATTATGCTGGTGGAGGACTGATGTTTTGGGCTGGGATCATGATCACTCCATGTGTTTGACACTGGTTCCGTGAAGGCCTAGAGATACAAGCAGGAGATCCTGCAACCCTATATGTGTCTTTTCAAGGGAGCTGTTGGTGCATGAATTTGTTTTTATGGATGACATTGCCTGACCACATAGGGCTGTCCTGATTGAGGAGTATCTGGAAAGTGAAGATATTAATCAAATGGATTGGCCAGCCAAATCTCCATATCTTAACCCTATTGAACATGCATGAGATGCTCGTAGAAGGGCTATTGCGATACACCAACCCCCATCCAAAACCATTCCGGAGTTAAAAACGGCTCTGGTGGAAGAGTGGGAGAGTCTTCCACTAGGACTTCTTAACTCTTTTATTAACACCATGCATACTCATTGTGCATGCTGTTTATCTGTCAGAGGTGGCCAGACACCATACTAGAGGCGACCACATATCATACAAGCTTCACCTTCATTTCTATCTTTCATCATGAAGTTCAGTCCACATTGCCATATCCCTTGCCAATGAAGAGCACATTAATTTTTGCTCCGTACACGTTATTTTGATACTTTAAGTTATATACCAAATTTCATTTATTTCTATCTAGTATTTCTTGAGATATTTGGGAAAATGCCTTCCATCTCTTAATTTTGTCCACCAGTATTGTTCAGGCAGTAGTAACCAGATTTCAATACTATCAGAACATTATATCATTCTATATTATTCTCTATAAAAAAATTTTACTATTGACATTTGAACGATTTATAGATCTTGTTTTATGTTGTTTATCAGTTTGTGAGTGCATTTTTAACATGTTTCCTTAGTGGCATTAGAATTATTGTTAAATTTATGGGGAATTCATGTTTCACAAAAACAAAATATTACTATTATTGTAAAATTCTGTTATTGTTTAGTACTATTTATAAACTATACACTAGTTGAAAATTTGTCAATCAGGATAAAACATTGTTACCACATATATATTATAAAATTTAAGCAACAATACATTATCAGTGGATGAAAGAAACAAATGCTCCATGAAATTTAAGGTTAACATTACATTTACTCATTCAATTTTTCTCTAACTTTTTTTATATTTTAAGTGACGAACTTGGATTT
Source organism: Argiope argentata (assembly GCA_026289955.1). Classification (NCBI taxonomy): domain Eukaryota; kingdom Metazoa; phylum Arthropoda; class Arachnida; order Araneae; family Araneidae; genus Argiope; species Argiope argentata. The sequence goes on along the minus strand of JAOUZG010040955.1, from coordinate 2,504,760 downwards.
ATCTTTTTTTTTTTTATTCACTGCATGTCTTGTATCAAACCATACTACAAAGGTTAATGCAGACCATCAGCATTAGTAGAATGCAACTGTAATATCATGCATATAAAATCTGGTTATTCTTAAAGAGAGTGCAGTAATGAAATATTGTATAATATTCTAATATTCACTTATTTTATTTTTTACCATGTTTATAATGTTTCTATAATTAAAAAATATATATCTTTTTATAAGTATATAAAAATCATCAGGTTCATACGCCCATTTGGAACAAGCTAAACATTTAAATTTCTTTGCAACTTTAAGGAATGAATTAAACATCCAGGTCATGCATTTATTTTTTGAATGGTTGTTTCTATATTTCAAGAATGATAAATTCTTGATAAATTCTTGGTTTCAAGAATTTTATCTTATTTATAAATGTATTTTACAAATTACTTCAATTTCTAATTTTAGTGAAATGTGAGATTGTAATTCATTAAATAGGAATATTTTTTATTGTATTGGCTTTATTTGTATTCAGAAAAAAATTAAATTATTATAAGATTTTTTAAAAAAAATATTCAGTTTTTTGGTACATTTATTTTCAGCACAACTTGCTTTTGCTGAAAAAAATGTTTATACTTTTTCTGCTGAAAAAAATGTTCTAGAAGAAAAATTGGAGAAAGCAGAAGAAGAAGTAAATATAATTTTATTGATTTATATATTTTTTTAAAATTTTTATTATTATTATTTTGAATAATAGTTTGATGTGCTTAGCTAAAAAGAGAAATAAGTATTATTAGGTTTAACTTTTCTGTCATTAGATAAAGAGATTAACTTTTCTGCCATTAGATTAAAATAATGGGATTGTGTATGTAATTTGTATTTAATATATATATTTATTATTCAGCTTGAATCATGCAAAGGTACTTTGGAAAGTGAAAGAAAATTTTATGATGATTTGAAAGCTGAAGTTGTGAATTTGAATCAAGAGCTTGAGGTAAAGTGTTTTATTACTTTTATTGAGGGACTTATAAAAATAATTAAATAAAATATTTTTGTATATAAAATAGTAAAACTTTCACTGGAAATTTTGCATTTAATTTTATACTTCTCTGTAAAATGTGGTTATTCTGTATATTTCTGTATATCTATTCTGTCAGCGTCTTAATTATATTATTTTTCCTTTCAGCATTTTGAAATTTTACTATTCTAAAAAAGAAATTATAGAGGATATTGTTTTGATCATATATATATATAAAATCTTTTTTTATTTTGTGTGTAAACTTTTTTTATATATTGGTTAATTAGCCTGCAGAAAAATTTTATGGCGAAGTAGGAGTTGTAAACTTACGTCAATAACTTGCAATATTTATAATTTCTTTCCTTAATTCTGCTTCATTAAGGTTTTATTTTCTTTTTTAAATTGAAAGACTTTAAAGTATAGATGTATAAATAATTTTAAGTATGCAGTAATTTCATTTTTTTTTTCAGAAATTTTAAACTTTAGTTTAGGGCAATTAATTTTTTTAAATTTCTATTCTTTCTGATTTCTAATTGAAATTTCATACTTCTTAAAGGATATTTTCCTTTATTTTTCAACTTTCTCTCTGTTGTGTTAACATCAGACATTCTATGTTATAATGCTACACACTGTTTAATTAAAGCTATTTTTTCTAATTATATGTTTGTTTGTTTTTTTTACATTCCTGAATGACACAGAAAAGTACTCTTGAATTAGAATCTAGAGTGGAAGAGATTGAAACCTTAAAAGAACAGGAAATAGAGTTTGTTAAATTGATAAATGAGCATGAAAAAGCTTATTTAGAATTAGTTGAAGAAGTAAGTGGCTTTTACTTTTCATCTGATAAAATAACAAAAATTATTTCATAAAAATTATGGATATAATATTCAATGGAGGAAAGGTAAAATTTTTATAAGGAGAAAAACACATTGGTCTAGTTTATTAAAAAAATGGAATATGAAATCAGATTATATTGACCTTTATTGAATATTCTAAGAAGCCCTAATCTCCTTTCATATAATATTACTGACATTTCAAGATGAATAAAGAATATAGATTACATTCTAAGATTTAAGACATTTTAATTTGTGTTAAAATATATTATGTTGTGTTAAAATATATTATTATATCCAATTGCTTTCTATTTAAAGTTTATTTTCCATTTTTGAACATTTACTATTTAGAGGCTATATATAAATATATCTAAGTATAATGAACTATTCAGTGAATGTAATACATGATTATTGCTGCTTTCACTTTGCATTGAAATCTATTCATTCACAAAATGTTTGAAATGCTAAGACTTTTATGATTTTACATATATCTGTCTTTTAATTAAAAATCCTTTTTTTTTAAATATTTTTATTGCATTTGAATAATTGTTTAGTTAGTGTCTGCTCATTTTCTGTCCCCACCCCTCCTTCTTTTACTGGATTTTTTTTAGCTTGTAATTAATCATAAACATTTTTTTCCTCTCTTTAGAAAAATCAGTTGAATAATCAATTAAATCTTCAGGATGAAACAATTTGTCAACTAAATGATCAATTACAAGAAGTATGTATTATTATTATGCTTTTCCTTTTTCCTTTCAATAACTCATAAATTAAGTAAAATGAAATTTATTTTTAGAATTTTTAGTTTTTTTTATTGTTTTGTAGAAAGAGAAGGAAATCAAGGAACTCCAAGATGAGAAACTACGCTACTCTAAAGCTAATGAAGTTTATGAAGAAAAGTTAACTCAATTACAACAAAACTGTAATCAATTGCTAAAAGAAGCCGAAATTTGGAATTTAAGGTAAATGTCAAGTTTTTAATACATTATTAAAATTTATTGCCTCATTTCAACAAAATGATTTAAGTATTAGTGTTATATATTTTAAATTTAATTATTTTACTTTATTGGAAAGAGATTATAATAAGGAAGTCCATTACTGTAAAATTTCATTTCAAATGTTTATTACTTTTTTAGGGTTAATGAATTAAACACTAAATTAAATGAAGAAACGCAGGCAAAACAACAGTTGGAAGAATCTTTAAAAACCAAAGATAGTGAGATTGAAGTAAGTTTTTGCTGTATTGAAATTCAGTTAGTTTAGCTTATGTTGTAACATAAAGCTGTAAATCTGCAAAACTTTTAAAGATATATAATTTTTTAAAAATTTAGCAACATTTTTCTGTACCAAAGAAGAAAAGAGTGACAATTACAACTTTGTCTTTAATTTTATTGATAAAATATTCTCTTGTCATTTATAGCCGTTTGTTGAGTGTAGTGTTTTCAAGTGCTATCTGACCAAGGATTTAAAATAAATCTGTTTCCAACAACTTATATATAAACTTTTTATCTAAAAAATATCAATGAATTCAATATTATATTGATTGTAGGTAGTAATTATTTTGTTCATTTGAAGACTTTCAGTTCAAATTCTAATTAGTACTTCAGTATTTTATGCTTCATTTTAGTTAAGACTTTATTTTATCATGATTTTCATTTAGGACAGTAGGCATTGTTCTTTAAATGATTATGAAAATAAGTTGTTTGACAATTTCAATCTTTTCATTTCCATTTTTGTTTGCATTTTTTTATATAATCTGTGTCTTGTTTATATTCTATAGTCTCTAACATTCTTGATGGAGTCTTTTAAATCTTTTGAAGAACTAGAGGATAGTGACAGTGATGAATATAAATGTAAGTCTCCAATTTTTCCAGATACTTTTGCTTATTTTTCATTTCTATTTTAACTATGTGTGTATAATGACAAATTTCTGTGCATTTATCATAAACAATTTTATTTATTGAATGTTACTTTTACTCTCCCCCCTAGTGGTAACTTTTTAGTAATCAAAGTTATCTCTTATCTTAGTAATAAATGTTACAATTTTTTTTTGTTCATGATTAAATTTTTAAATATAAGGTCAAATGCTACTATTTATAGATTTAAACATCCGATAATTAAAGATCAGTTAATTTGTTGCAAAAAAGTGAGCTCTGTAGTAGTTTTTATACAAAACAATTATTAACTGACATAAGAATGTCATAAAATGATTTCATTTATGTTTTACATGAAAATCTAATTTTGTTTAAATTATCTAAGTTTGTTTACAATCAGGATTTTCCTGTTTTGTTAAATTCCATGGTTATTTAAAGTGAATGTAGTATGCTAATGGGAAATTAAAAAATGTGGAAATATTTATTCTTTCTTAAAGAATTCTTTTGATTAATAGAATTTTTTTTAATTCTAAATAAATTGTTTATTTTTCTTTATTTAATTTTATAGCAAAAAAAGAAAAACTGCAAGTTCTTTTAAAATCAGCTGATGTGAGTATTGTGATTTATTTTGAAATTAAAATTTTAATTTATTATTTTATGGAAATTTTTTTTTATTTATTTTTATAAAACGTTTCATCTTTAAAAGGGCTTTTTTTTTTAATTTCATAGTCATTTTTTTACATTTCAAAATGTGATTTCCATGCAAGTCATATTCAAATAATAATTTTGGCAAAAGTATAAGATTTATTATTATCAAATTGCAAGGAGAAAAGGGATTATCAGCTTTGAATTTGTTCACAAGACTCAATAAAAGATTTCAAAGTCTCACAGATATTTATGGTTCTCTTAGATGTTTTAATAATGGGAAAAGTTTGTTTTATTCCAAATAAAAAATTTTTAAAAAAGCGTCAAAATGAGAGATGGTGCAAAAATGGAAGAAATTTTAGTATGTTGTGAAGGCCATCTTAAACCATCTAAAGAAGTTATTATTATTTTTTTTTAATGCTTGCATGACGACAAAATTTTTGGTCTTATTTCTTGATCAAGATAAGAAATTTTTGTTACTTTAGAACAGAAAATGCTATATATCTTCAAATGTATTTTTATTTATCATTAAGAAACAAAAGTATTAATTTAATGCATTTGAGATTTAATTCTTTTAATAAGAAACATTTGAAGATTAATTTATTTAGAAGATAAAAGAGAGAAGTTTTTTAAAATGAATATTGAGGTTTCAAGGATTAATATTCTTTGACAGCATTTTGTAATATTTCTTTAAAAAAATTATAGGATTTTTAATGTTTTAATTTATGATTGAAGGATTTTACAAATTTTGATTACATTAAGTTTTCAAACAGATTCCAATAGTCATTAGTTTTAACCTTTGAAAATATAGTCCTTATCCTCTGAGCTGAAAGAAAGTTGAATAGATTATTTTAAAGAAAATTTTAAAATTTCATATTTAAAATACATTTTCCTACTTCTGATACAAATTTAAAAGAAGCAAATCTTACAAGCAAAGTTATTTGTCATTTTTTGGAAATTTTAACCATTGGAAAGTATTTCAAAATATATAATTTCTGATGTTGACTTTCTCTTTATTTTGAATCTTCTTTTTTTAAAATGAAAATTTAACTATAAATTTAATAAAGTTGTTACCTAAAGTGTAGTTGTTGATATGATTTTTTCATATTTTCCCCTCTCTTTCTCCTTACTCTTTAGATATCAATAAGTCTTCAAAGACAAGAAGAAGAAAACAAACTCATTATGCAGAAATTAGCTGAAGAAAAAAATAAAATATTAGATATGGAAGGTACTTTATAAGATGTTTTGCTTCAAATATTTTTTTATGTCATGATTGCTTTAATTCTGAAAGAAATGTCTATTTGCTATACATTTTGTTCACGGCTCTAGTAAGTTTTCTTATAAAATTTTTCACTTTACCTCAAAGAGTGAATACAAATAAATATTAAATAAAATGTTAGATTTCCTTTGTATCCTTAATTTCTTTATGTAGAAAAATAAGTAGTAATTATAGATTTAACAGCTATTTTTACTTAAAAAGAAAATGTGTTCAAAATGCCAACAAAATTGTGATATACTGTCAATAATTCAGCGGATAGTAGACTAAAAGACTTCTTGTTTAACAAAAGTTCTGAATTAGTGAAAATACATTCAATAACAATGCTTATGTTTATTACACAAATAATTATAGAAATTGTATTATATATAATTAGCATTACAAAGCATAATTAAAAATCTGAAAAACCATTACTGTTTGCTCCTAAATCAGGGGTCATTTCATGCTATAGCTTGTGTTCACTTTTAAGGGTTCTACTCTCTTTGTTAAAAAGACAGCTTTTATTAAGAGTCAGATTACTGAAAGTCTGCTTTGTTGTTGTTACCCCTTATAAAAACTTTTTTGTTTATTTTATCTGAGTTTTTTCTATGGACTAAAACTTTGCAACCTGTTAAGTTTTTTTTCCCCCTTGCTTAAACTTATTATGTTTACTTAGAATGACATACAATTAAAAAAAATATCCCCTCCCTAATTTGTTAGTTTAAAACATATCCTCCCAATATTCATAATTTCTTAATTTTCTGGTAGTTTCTTTTATTAAAAAAAAATGTTTTGTATATTTAGATTTAACAGTTTCCTGCTATTTATTTTGGTTCGAAGGGCTTTTTTTTATTTGAAAAAATAAAAGTGCTGTAAATTAAATTAAATTTTTAAGTCATACCTTAAAGGATTAGTTTTATATTAATATTTTATTGATATAGATTTTTTTATCATTCTTTGTTTGATATATTATTTAATGATAGCTACAAATGAATTAAAATATTGTCTTTAAGTGTGATTTTTATCCTTGATAGAGAAAAGTAGAAAACTCCAATTTGAAAAGATGGATTTAATTTTTGTGTTTAAGGTGCTTTTTTATACCATTTATGTTTTTCTCTGAATGCTCTAATAAAAAAGCTGAATTGTTTAATATCTTTTATGTTTGAATTTATCATTTATTGTAACTTATTATCATTCATTATTATTGTAGTGGAATTACTAGAAGCAAAATCTGAAATTGACAAATTAAAACTGAGTTATAATCAAGCTTTACAAGACAAAACTGAGGCTCAGACAAAATTAACAGTTTTAACAAATTACTTTAAGGATAAAGAAATTCAATTGCAAAAGTAAGTGAAGTTTTTTTTATATAGATTGCATCCCTCTTCATTTTTTTTTAAAAATGTGTAGAAAACTGATGTTGAAATTATCTAATTATTGGCATTAAAATCAGATTCTATTTTATTATGTTTGAGTTGTTCTATAAGAATTAATATATATATATTTATTTTATTAAATTTTTTTAGAAATACTTTTATCCATTAGTCATTTAACTGATTTAAAAATGCTAGCAACTTGGTTTTATTAAAAATTCCAAGAAAATTTCATATTATTATGTTCATATAGTTCCAGAACTTTTCTAAATATTTTCCAAATGTAAATGAATTAAAACTTTCCCTTTAGGAAAAAATAAAGCAAGTTATTTCACTGACTAATAAGAGAATTTTTTTTAAAAAAAATTATTGTAATAGATACAAAGTTGCATGCAGCTCAAGATAGCAAATATTCAAAATATCTTGTTTTACACGAAGTTATATCTTGTGTCCTCAATTATGTTTAGACAATAGTTCACATACTCCTTTCAAAGTATCATTTAAGTACTTAAACATCCCTTCAGCTTAATCCTATAATCTCCGGCCATCTGACTTTTTTGATGAATGAAAAATTATATTAAAATGGAATAATTCTTAAATTCCAAAAGAAAAGCAATAGAAAAGATACTAGAGGTAGTTGTTAAAAAGAAGTGAATTCACTTTTACATTTTATGGACAATGGTGAAAGTATGTGTTTACTTAGGCTAATTGTTTCAAAGGAAACACTGAAAAACAGATTTTATTTATAATTTGTTCATAATGACATATGAAAAAATTATTATATATTAGTATGCTTCTAAATTGAAAGTCATAGTATGCATACATGTATTTGTTTGAATCTTTATACTATAATGATATTTCATCTTAATATACTGGAATTACAACTGCTACTATGAATGATGAACAATAATAATTATTAAAATTGAGCTCAAGTTTTTGAGTTTGTTGTAAAGTTCTTAATTAACATATCAATGTTGTCAACTTGAGAGATCAGAATCTCATAAGTCTGGTCACCCACATCTGAGTAATAAGAAAATGTTATATTTACCAAATCGGAAAATCTTGCAAAGAATTATTAATGCTATTTACCAATGCATATCTTAAATAAAAATATTGAAAGACTTGGAACACATATACATATATATTTGAAACTAGCCGCCTTTGGCGACCAGTTGGTTCGCCAGTATTAATGCTCGCTAATATTTTATGTAGCTGTGTCTCATAACAGGTTTTTCACCAAAATATTTTTAAACCACACAAATTTTGATAATCATATAATTCATTTATAGTATTATTTATTATTTTTTTCTTCAGATGATCTGTCCACTGTACTATTCATCTTTCTCTTTCTATTCGAGCAATGATTGTCCCGGAATTGATATTTTACTTAAATGGTGGAGGGAAAGGTCTAAAATTCTGTTTTTATAGAATAATGAGATTCAAATTTTCATAAATGTAAACACACTAAACAAATAAAGACACAATTGGTTTTCAAGAGATGCAAAAGTTTAAAAACAGCTTGGAAAATGCCTCGCACAGACAGAATAATGGTGACACACACACCCTTCTTTTCTTTTCTATCCTTTTTTTCTTCACTACTTTTCTTTCTATAGCAGGCATAGATTAAATATTCATACAGACTAATAATAAAAGCAACTATTTTCTTTCTTTTTTAAACATCTCGTTATCTATGAATGAAAACCAACTGACTTCGCATATTTCTTTCTAAACAAATCATAATTTATTTCTTCCTGCTATCTTACTCAGTTGGTGTGGGGGAAGAAAATGAAGATTTTTGGCGGGAAAGTAAGAAAAGTGTCATTTTAACTATTTTCCACGCAGTTTTTTCATTTTTTCTCTCCATAAGAACCATCCTCGTGCCTTAACGAAAATATTTTTAAAAAATTAGCCAAATCGGTCAAACCGTTCTCCAGTTTTGCGCTTAGCAACGCATTTCGAGTTGCATTTTTATTAATATAGATTGAACATTTTTGGAACTATTTTGTAACCACACAAACCACAATTTTGCTTTTTAAATTTTATTTATATTTCCACAGGCAATTAGGAGCTCAAGAAGTCTTTAGAGAAAAAAGGGAAAAAGATGCTGATTCTGCTGAAAGAAGGATTGTCTTAATTGAACAGGAGAATACTAGTTATAAGTATGCTTTAAAATTAAATATTATTTGTTCTTTTATAAAACCCAAAATCTCTTATTCTACATCAAAACTATTTTTTTAATCCTGATTATAAATGAAATTTTCTTGCAATTTCAAAATATTTATATAATTAGATAAACAAAAAGAGCATCAGTTAATGTTTCGTATCAAGATGGGGGTTTTTTTATAATTAGAAGATGTGCCTATCTAAAGGAATTATTCTGTTGACTATTCTTAGATATGAATTTTACAAATTAACTAATGAAAATTTGTTGAAGAAAATCTCAGTTGCATTGGCAGAATACTTAAAAATTTTTAAAAATGTGTATAGATCGTATTACACTTTAGGTTGTAAGTATATAATAATACTAAAATTTTTGTTTCCCTACTGTTAAAGTCTTCTCTGTCCTTAATGTCACCAAACATTCAAATCGAAACTAGAAACTAAAATCGGTTCGAAACACATAACAATCCACTAATAGAAAAAAGCCTTCAGTGCCAATTAATACAGTAATAAAAGCTGCAAGACCTTTATTAAAATCTAACATTTGAAAAATGAAAATAAAATGTGGAATGTATGATCCCTTTTTATTTGTCTGACTTTACTTCCACACTAATAAATCATTTAGTTTAAATATTAAAAAGCAAAGCATCTTAATTGCTAGATACCAAAATAGAAATTGTCATGTTGCATTCAACAATACCACAGACCAAAAGAGTAGAGATGTTTCTAACGCCATCCAGCAAGTGGTGTTAAATGATTATATATTCTCACTAATTTTTGCTCTATATTTAATAATGTATAAAAAGCATTTTTTGAGTAGTGTGCTCAAGACCCACATTTAAGCAATCCCATTTGGGGTATGGGCTTACAAGTTAAAAAAAAAATATTGGCACATCATTATAAAGGACTTTAACTTTTTATACTTGGCAATCTTTTATGGAATGAAAAAAAAATTGATTTTTTATCTTCTAAATTTTCCTAAAATTCCAAAATTAGAAAACTAAATCACTAAGACATTATTTATGGATAATGATAAAGAAATTCACTAAAAAGTAGTCACTGAAGATATTTAACATCTAAATTATTTTCCATAAATATAATTTTTTGAATCTGAATGGAAGTAAAGATTACTCATATCCTTAAACAGATGAACTGATATCGATTCAGGCGTTGGCTCACAACTTAAGAAGCATTTTACTAATATATCATTATCAATTATCATATATGAGTGCTAAATGGTTAATATTTTTTTGCAAATATTTTTTTTATTATTTTATTTTTTATACACATATAGATCACAAGTTGCTAGTATGAAGCAAGAGATGGAGGAGACTGAGAGGAACTTAAAAAGCCAAGTAAATATTTAAATATATTAATTAAAAACTTTTTTATTCAATTTTAAAAACATTTTTCTAGAAAAAAGAAAAATTATTAAGATGTTATGCTTCCTTAAATAACTGTTGTTGATTATAGAAAACTTTCATTTTTATTTAGTATTTATAATTTTGTTCACTTATAATTTATTTTATTATAAACCACTGAAGAAACTTGTACCAACTTTTATTATAGTTATCTTTGCAAGAAGTGAATATGTTATATCTGGTGTTGGGCTGCATTATCTCAAATAATAATGTAATTGTGTTAGAAACCTTCTCTATTGATATTATCTTAATTCTTTTATGGTAATTAATACTTATTTGTATCTTTTTAGTTATATTGGTCCAAAAGAATTTTTTACTTTTGTTATTAGTTCACACAATTGTAAAATGGAGCGTTGCCACTATTTCTTAGTATTTCACTTTGATTTCCTAATATCTTTGATAGTTTAGCTTGATTTCACATCTGTGAATCAAATCTCAATTGAATCACTTTAATTTTTATTACAGTTATATGATATTATGAATTTAATCCTTGTATCCCATAAACAAAGCAATGATTATACTTTAATGAAAACTTTACAATATAATTATAATAAAAATCAGAATTTTGCAGAATTACATTTGATTTTATAAAAAATCTTATTAAATAGGGAAATAAACATGTTTAAACTATTGTATATTTTTGTATTCATATATATATAATATGTATTACAGATTGCTGCACAGGAAAAGAAAGCTCATGAAAACTGGGTAAGAACATTTTAAGCAAAAATTTATATTTTTCTTGTGAACATGTTTGCTACATATATGCTTTACTATTTAATACAAAGTAAATGTTAAAAAATTTCGGAATTTTTTAAGAAAATGCTTTTATCAGTTAAAATTATTCTTATTTAATGCTAATAAAAATATTTTCCTATAACAAAATAAAATACTTAGAAATTAAGTCCAATGACCTCATGGTAACTGTGATTGAAACCTTCTTTTATATGAAATATATATATATTGTCTTGTTTTATAAATAAATAAAGATTCTATTTCTACTTTTAGAATTATCAGATTCTATTCTATTTCCAAATTATATATTTTTTTAAAAAACATGGAACTGTGTAAAATTTGCTGCCTTTATGATTGCATGTTTCATTTAATTATGTACTGTTTAATGCATTATCAGTATATAGTTTTCATTCTATAAATAAACTATTTTTAGTTTCTAGAAATAAACTAGCTTTTAATAAATATCATCAAGATTTCATAATATTATTTTCTATATGCAAACAGAAATTTATTAAAAAGAAAATGCATTTTTCTGTGTCTCCATATTTTTATTTTTGTTCATTAATATGTTTATTTAGCTCTTTTTATAATTGCATGCACATATTTTCATTTAACTCATGAAATTTAATTGTGCTATAAAGTTAGATTAATATCTCAGATTACATGTAGATATTACATGTTATTTACAGATTACATGTAGAAAAAGAAATGCTTCTTTAAAGAAATTTTTTAAAACAGATTCTTTTTTGAAAACTGTGAAAAATATTCTGTTTATTTATGAATCTTTCTTTTGCTTAGATTGCTGCAAGAGCTGCTGAAAGAAAATTAGATGATATGAAACAAGAAGTTACACAATTACGTCAAAAGTATGGAAAATGAAATTTCTTATAAGAATAAACTTACCATGAGTAGAATAGTAGATGTTATTTTATAGATATAAATGTTTATTAAGTGTTAATATTTATATTGAGTATGAAGATTTTTATTTCTATTTGATTTTTACATTATTAAAAACTGTAATTGCTTTTAAATTCAAAATTCTAAAGATCAGCACACAAATCTGGAAGGGAAAAAAGAAATCCTTGTATTCCCTCTATGTATGTGCAGTAATGCAAGAACTTCACTCTTGTGTTAATTAAGGTTTAATAATAATATTCTGCTAGTTTTTATAAGTGGAATAGGGCTAAGAGATGTAAACAACAATTCATCATTACTTGAATTATGGCATATTAAATGAATGCTGATATATACAAACTAGAGGGGGATCTTTATTTTTGCAACATCAAACAAGTATAAAAATATATTTAGAAATTATCAAAAATAGCTACAAAACAATTTTTTATAGCACACATTCAGAAATATTTAGACTGTTACATAGGATAAAACACAGGTGATCATTTTGAGGTTGGATTTCTTTCTTTTCAGTGTAATGAGATTTGAATTGCTGTTAAAAATCAGATGTAAACAAAGAAATGTATCACCTATGCATACCACAGCTCTTGCTATTTGCAAATGTGCAGTTTGGGGTTTTTGCACCTAAAACCTTCTCCAATAAATGCTGTACTAAATAGTATAAATATCTCTAATATCCATTAATTATTTCTAGTTTTTGTGGTTCCAACATACAGAAGTGTTTTAGAGACTTCATTTTATATTATGTATAGATTGTTAATTTCCCTGCTTTTTCCCAGTTCTGTGGCATTCTTTTCTAAATGAAGACCAAATGTGTATTTATATTGTTATAGACATGCACATCTTTGATCTAAGGTTTAATCATTTAGTGAGAATGATTAAATTCATAATATATTTTCCTAGTATTTTCCATTACTTTTACTTGCAAACATTTGCAATTTTTGGAAATTTACTCTGGGATATATTTGACACTATATTTTATTTGAAATGTAAATGACCTGCTCAACATTACAAGATATAATTGTTGATATTTAAATAAGGTTTTGCTAAAAAATTAATACATAATTTTAACAATCATGATTCACAAAAAAAGGTTAATTGGCATTTATTATCTTCTGTTTTATTGAATTAACTTTACACTTGAAACATTTGCTTGTATTCCTGTATTCATTAATATTAAAAAGCAAAACAAATTATTGAGACATTTAGTAAAAAAAATGATTTAGCTGCTATATTTTAATTTTTATATAATTAAAAATTAATTATCTATAAGTTGTTTGCTGCTCATATTAGCTGATTTGTATAAATATTGAATTACCTTATTCATAATTATTTTTTAGTCTGTAGACCAATATATTTATATACCTTTAATTATTTTTAGATTAACTTTATTAGAAAGAGACCAAGGAAATTTTATAAATGCCTCTAGAGATGATATAATACGGCCAATTCCTCAAAGTAAGTTTCAGTTCTCTTTATTTACTAATCACAGGATCTTTTCAGTCTTGAGAAATCATGATATTATAACATGCACTGTTTATATGTCCTATGTAACTAAAAAATATTAATATTTGCAAGAAAGTGAGACATTCCAACTCCATAAATGAGGAAATATTATAATCAATAAGAAACTAATTATGGTATTTTTATTTATTGTAATTCATTTCAGACTATTAATGAACGTCTCAATAAATGCTCTTCCTTTATATACTAACTTTCTTCATTTGTAGATGTCAGAGTTTGAGGATATAAAAAATTAAATTTAATTGATACATTTTATTTGTTGCATATTTGTCCACTAACATTAAAGGGATTTTTAGTGGTTCGATTTCTTTAACCAGGACTTATGAATAACCTATTTTCATTTTGAAACATTTTGTTTTCATTTCTTCATTTATTTATTTGAATATTTTAACTTCACTTTATTTACCATTTAAAAAATTAGATATAAAAAACATATATATTACTCAGTAGTTCAATTTTTTTATTATAAAATTCTTATATATTCCTTTTTTAATTATGAATTTTTCCTCCATCAAAAGGATTCACACTGCAGTTAACTTTTTTATTTAATTTTCTTTTGTAACTATTTGAACAAAATAATATATCAAGTATTATATTATATTCTCATTTTATTATAATTTTGCTCTCGTGACATTTTATTCTTCATCATTTTAGGAAAAAATGAATTTATTTAATTTCAAATAAAATTTCTTGCAATAACCACTCTACACTAAAATTTTTGCTTAGTTCTAGTTTAAATATTATTTTAAATGTGTATATTTTAAAACTTCATTTAACCAGATGTGTGTGTTTTTTTTCTCTGTTATATAAGCTTTTTTTATACTTCTCAGCTTGATCAGTGTATAATTCTTGTGCCTTAAAAAATCAATCAATTTAAGTGCATAGTACATCTGAATAAATTATAAATTAATATGAAATTCACACAATGACATTACTTGAAATACATCATATCCATTGACTAGTATGATGCTTTAGAGCAATTGTTGTGAGAACTTAATGAAATCAAACGTCTTTGGTTTAAACAGTGTTTTATAATTGTTTAATATTAAGGCCATATTTCTGATTATTATCATATGTATTTAAATATACTTTGAAATATATATATATATATATATATATATATATATATATATATCATGGATTAAACTTTGATATATTAATTTTATAGGAATCGCTGGGGTAAATGATGAAACGATTAATTCTCAAGATATAAACAACTCCATGGATGAACCACCTGGCATGTATCGAATGCCATTGCCTCATATGATGCTACCAGATATGCCTCGTGATCGACCCCTGCCCCCCTTACCATTGCCACCTCCACCATTTGAACCACCCCCAATGTTTGCACCACCTCCATTTGGTCCCTTTCCACGAGACCCTATGTTCAACTCAGAATTCCGAGTTACTCCCCCAGAGTTTGCCAGAGGCCGAGCCTCCACACCACCAAGGGGCCGCCAGTCAGCTATCAATGATAATGATATGGGGCCTCGGCAGTCTTCACCCTTGGGTGGGGAAATGCGAGAATCTCGTAATTCTACACCCCCTCACACCTTGCCTGATTTTCATGACATTCCACCACATAGACCTTTTTATCCTCCTCATAGATTCCCATTTCGACCACCCTTTAGAAGAGAATTTGGCCAAGGACCTCCTAGACCTGGTAATTATAATATATAATATTTTATAGGCTTTGTCTACTTTTTACAAATATATTTCTTGATATTCTTAACTCAGTTTACAAGATGTTCAAAATTCGCAAATTGAAATTTGAAACTTTAGTGATCAAAAGATAATTATATGAAAATTTCCATTCATGTATTGCAATATCAGTTACAACATGAAAATTTATAGTTTTCTAATTTCTCACGTATATTATTATAAAGGACAATTTTATTTACTATATAAAAATTATTGTTGTATTTTAACTTTTGAGTTAAATTTATGAAATACAGGTTGCTGATTTAGAGATGAAGTTATGATTATTTGAATAACAATATCAAATCCATGAAAAAAAAAAGCTTAAAGCATAAAAATGTTTATTTAAATATCCAAAACAAATGGTTATTTTTTTTTTTACTTAAGATTTTTTTAATTAAATTTATTAAATTATTTAGGATGTTACACATTAGTGGACATTACAAAAAAGGAAAGAAAACCTTTTTAACAGAAATATATATATTTTTTAAACTTGAATTCAATCATGACTTTCATTTGTATTTTTAGCATCTTTAGCCATCTAGTATTGTTATATGGTGGAAATAAAACATTTGGAACTTTTCAAAAATGTACATGAATTTAAGGCTGAAAAATTAGTTTGATTCCTAAATAAATAAATAAATGTTTTATTTAAGAGAAAGATGATTTTTTATTACATGAAATACATTTTATGTCTGAGAAAAAGCTAATCATTGATCTAAATGCTTTTATCTCACCAAATATTTTAAGGTTGTTTCTTTTTCTTGATACCAAATACCATTCCATCTTTAAGAAAAAAAATAATGTTGTTTCAAATCAAAAATGCATATTTTTATGTATTAAATTCTTTTATTTAAGCTAATAGATTTTTAATATCAATTCTAAAAATCTTGTATTATTTCAAAATAACATATGTTTTTAAAAAAAAAAAAAAATTAGTTATTATTTCTAGGATTTTTTTAAATACATTCTGTACTAATTAATTTTAATACTCTGAATCACAGGAAAAATTCAAGCTAATTTTTTAAATGCTTTTTTCAAATATAGTAGATACCTTGTTAGAGAATTCTCAATCAAAATTTTAACAATAGGTTAAAAAACAATATATATTTTTATTCTAAATAAAACTCGAATGCAGCTCTAATTCAGTTCTATTCTGAATCCTTATTTTAAGAAAATAGCTGTTTGTTTGAGCATATATTTGCTAAATTTAGGCAGGTAAAATTTCTCTCATGTTTGCTATTGTCATGCTGAAAATCTTATAACCAAATGAATCATAATTTCAGATTATCCAGGTGAAAATTCTCAAGCTCGTGGAACACAACATTCATCTATGCCTCCAGACAGTTGGGCTCCATCTAATTCAAGAGTTTGAATATTTAGAATCTGTGATTTTTTTTCAATTGGATTGGAATAGACGAGACATCTGTGTGAAAAAGCATGAAGCTTTTATTTAATTTTCTGAAAACCAAAACCACTCATTATGAGAGCAGTTCTAAAAGAATATAAGTAAGCTTTGTCTTGTGAAGAAAAGAGATGAAGTACTTAATTTATTTTATGTAAATAATGAAGATATTGGATGTGTATATTTCAAATAAATTTCATACAATGTTTTTGGTATTTATCTTTGACCTACTATGCTAAAAAGTAAAATTTAAAAATTTTGATTCAGGATAAGTTTCAAACTTCACTTAAACTTTAAAGATATATTTAATCGTTTCTTATATTATTCTATTGAATTAATTATTTTTACTTTCTTCTAAGCACATAGTAATCAAAAATCTTGCCTACTAATCAAAAATAGCATTTTTGACATTACATTGATGAGCACAGTAATTTGAAAATGAAATGGGTTAAAGGTAAGGAATTTGATATACAATCTTTATAACAAAATTATTTTTCTCTATCAAAGAAAAGTGATGTCTGTCTGTTTCCATTTGCATGAAAACACTTTTTTTTTAACAAAAGCATCGAATCTGTCAAATAATTGACTCCTGTTTGTGTGTTCGCCTAAACCACAAATTAAATATTGCAAAAGTCATTTACTGAGTTGTATCATAAGATAAACACTGTTATAAAAATATTATGCAAAAAAAAATTCGGTGAAATCGGTCAGTTTGTTTTGTTTGGGTGTATGACAACACATTCAACAGGCCTCAATAACAAATTATGACATGTATTATTTGTTATTGAGGCCTAACAGAAAAACGCAGACGACATATCATAGCTGAGATATCCACAAACAATACACAGCAGCGCTTAAAACAAACAGAAGTCCAATATAGTGATTGATAGCAAACAACCACACAAGGTGATAAGTCAAAACTCAGCAAGAAGAAAGAATTCATGTAGTTATTGACTATTTCTCTAAACGTCTGCTATTCTCCTCTCTCTCTCTAACTGTACTAAGATACTTACTACTATACAACTGGCTATTCAGAACACGATTTGATGCTACTTCAATCCTAAACACCAGGACTCGGCATACGGTGAGTGTGCCTTAGCATATAGGGGGCAGCAAGTTCTGCAAGGACCACTATGACTAGCCCCCTAGCTATTATTGGCCCTATCACTAAAATTCCTGGATATTATAGTATCATCCATTTTATTGTCAAGCTGATTGGGTCATTCATCAGGCATCCATTCATCTTTTAATAGAATTGTACTTAAAATTGTCTTGGGGGGGGGAGGATGGAACTAACTACGAAGCTACTTTGCATTTTCAAAACATTTTTATTCTCTTCAAGGACTAACGTCCCAGCGTACAGACCATCAATCAATGTAATAAACATTTAATCCGTCGGTTTTCGCTGACGATATTATTCATTTCCTTGGCGATAACAAAAGATCCTTCCGAATCCTACCGCCGTTTTGCGCTTGGATATCTTCGCTTCGGTTTACACATTCAGACTTGATTCCACTTAAAATATAAGAAATCTCAAGCAACCAAACATTTGATCGTGACAAGACTGAAACGAATTATCTCTAGAAGTGGTCGATTAGTAACTTTCGGTTTCCTGCATTGAACTAGTCTAATATCAAGATTCTTCAACATTGCCTTCCGGGCTTTGATTAATATACGAAAGATCCATCGCTAAAGCTTTCTCGGGAATATTTTCGCCCATTCCGACGTTCGATAATTGTCCACAATTCTCAATACAGAGTCAGTTAGTAACCATATATCGTTTTGTCCGGAAATACAGAATATTTGCCTGCAAGATACACCACGTTCTTCCTCAGATACACAGCAAAAGCGATTTTTTGAATTCAATTCAGATTGAGACCACAGGATTCGGCGATTCTAATCACAGATATTTCATCAGTAGCAATCTGCAAGGAAGTACCTGGAAGCCTGCAAACAATCTGTCCTGTCAATCCTTGGAATAAATCTTTTGTGAATTCCAACTCATTTTCCAGACGCGTCACCAGATGGCACCAGGGGTTCCATAAAAGAACTTATGCTAATGAATATCTGCCGTTTGTTTTTATCTTTCTTTTTGTTTTGAGTTATTGCGTATACCGGAAATAATAAAGAGATGTTCGAAAAGTAAGCGTGTCTTTTTTCTGAGGATTCCTTTTTAGATGGCGAATCAAAGGTATGTGGAATTTTCTTTTCCTCGGATAGGCAAAGGATGCGTTTTAATTAAAATAAAGTAATTAAGACATTTTACCTGCAGAAATTACGGGTAGTAATTATGAGTTATAACATTTTTTGGCGTCCGCGATAGGACTCGGCATGTCTAGTTTCGTTTCGGTTCCGTTTCAGATATCTATAAGTAGTTTTCTATGCATTACGGTTCGTTGAAAGTTTTTTTATTATTTTTTGTGTTTCTTATTATTAGTACTAGCCGCCTTTGGTGACCAGTCGGTACGCCAGTATTAATGCCGACTAAAGGGTTAAATAATTTTTTTATGTAACTTTTGTCTCATAATAAGTTTTTCAGCAAAATATTTTTAAGTTCAAATTTTGATAATCATGTAATTCACTTATACTATTATGTAGGCCTTAAGCAGTCCTATCTTTGAACTCCACATCTCTCTCTGATTTTCTATCAGTGCACGTAAAATTCAGTTTTAAATTAAAGTGAAAATGATGGAAGTGCACTTAATATAAAGAAATTTTTACTCATTTTAAGTACGCCTGTAAATAAAACTAAGAACTGAAAGCAGAGTAGTCCGACATTGAAGTTTTATGTTCAATACAGAAAATGAAACATTATAATGTTTTTTTTTATAATTTATAAGATCTCAAGGAATTATTCAGCAAACATTTCACAGATTAAATGAAACATTCAGTTTTTAATTTTATTTTTAATGTATATAAATGCTCTCAATAACAACATTTTTTAAGGTTTATAAACATAAATAAAATTATGGTTTAAATTCCTTTGGTCTTAAGATTCATATTTGTAAAATAATCTTAATATTTCAACAGCTAAATAAATAAATAAGCATTTCTATTTTCTTCAAATCTGGCTGATTTATTCAGTTCTGAATATTGAAAGTTTAGAACGATCATCATTTTCATAATCTAGACCAATTATTCTAGAGTAACTCTGATTGACTTCTTTGATATCTTGATAAAGTGATCTAAAATCGCCGGTTTATATCGAATAGTTATATTGAAATTTTCATAGATCGATCAGCTTTGATAATTGATTTAGTTCATTAGAGTGCCACTTTTTTTATTTTAAGGACTTATTGTCTCAAGAATATTTTGTTAAATATGATTCACAGACCAGAGGATGTATGTAAAATTTTAATTCATCAATATTTTTCCCTCAATCAAATAATTATATATTTCACCTAGGCCAATTGCTAAGAAATTTATGTCTCTCCCAAAAAAATTAAGAAATTAGATGTTGGGCTCCGATTACAGAAGATGCCTTGTAGATGTTAAGCCATATATGCCTTAAATAAAACTATTTAATTGGATTAGTAATATAAGTATAGTAAAATATCAAAGGAAACTTTTCCATACATTTATTTTCCAAAAATATCATGTTTCATAATTGTTTCATTTTATACAGACACGTGCCGAAAATGACATTTTTATATGTTTAATTTGGAATGATAGTTGATTTATTTTTTCTCATTTGAGAACATGATATTGTTTTGGTTAGAAAGTTTTGATGTCTCCGAAATATGCGGGTAAAAAATAGTTTTATATGCTTTTATAAATTTTGCATTGTTAATTATTACGTATGCTAGTTTGAAAGAAGATACGTTTTCAAATAGCTGACCTGCTTTTATCAGTGTAGCTTTAATATTAAGTATGCTTCGTTGAAAGCAGTTGCGTTTTTATTTCGCATGATTCATTAAAATGCGCAGATAAATTACAATCCCGAAGGCGAATTCTTTGATCTGCACAAAATATCTTCTTCACATAAGTAAAAGTAACAATTCAAAACATGTCTTATTGTTCTAAAAATTTTTTAAAAAAAGGAATGCAAAAATATTTTACTACTACTGATTATCGATTGCTTTTTGTTCGTCGTTTCTTTGAAATGACGTCATTTTCAATGTTCGTTTAAGATTTCTTGCTTTTTAATAATTAATCTCACTCTCAGAAGATTATCGTTTGGTGCTTCTCTAAAAATTCTTTTTCAGTTTTAACTGTCGCACTTTTGTAATATATTTTTATTTATTTTAATTCTTTAATTGAATTAATAATTTTTATATTGCAAACGATCAAGAAAAATTTACTCTTGCATTTATTGTTTAAAAAATATCACATTTCCTATTTATTCCATTTCATATAATCACGAAATAAAAATTATATATTTTCTGTTTTATTTTTGGTAGTAATTAACTTATTTTTTTAAATCAGAACTTATGAAAATGTAATGGCAACATTTTATTAAAAGCTGATATTTTTTAGATCCTCGAGAAGATAAAATTTTATTTTTATTTTATGCGAAATAAATTGTTGAAAAAATACGATTAAATTAAATGTTTAAAAATTCATTTAAAATAGTTTTAATTTATAGATCAAAATAATAGTATCATTGAAAAGTTAATTTTTTGATCTTTAACTTGATTCAAAAATAAATTTTGTGCTGTAATATTTTCGGAAGTTATAGTGAAAAAACGTCAAAATTTGGCTTATTTTTTAATTAATTAAAATTTTAATTAAAAATTCAAAAAAAGGGCTCCGAGGTGCACATTCCCGGCACCCAAGGTATACATATACCAAATTTAGTAGCTGTAGGTCGAACGGTATGGCCTGTACAGCACCAACAGACACACACACACACACATTGTGCTTTATTATAAGTAAAGATGAATATCAGTTTTTTTTCAGTGTATTTTTATTTGTACTAATTTAGTTTAGAATTATATTTTGTGAACTTTCAAAGAGCTGTAATGGATTAAAAGAGCGGGGCTTCGGGCCTCATTTACTAAAACGGCTAATTTTCTTAACGCTGAGTTATTGAAAGAGGATTGCGATATAAATGAGATAAATGATAAGTTTTGTAAATTACAAAATTTAAATGTTGAATTAAATTTGTTAGGTGATAAATTTTTGGATTTTTTAGTTGAAAGGGAAGCAGCCAGTGAGGAAGAAGTTTTAAAAGAAATTGAAAACCGGGAAGTTTATTCGGATGAATACATTACTCTATCTCGTCTAATTAATGTAAAGTTAGGTATTGCAAAGGATTTAAATGATGAAATCAGATCAGTTGAGGGAAGTAATGTTTCATGTAACAATAAAGTGAAGTCGTATAAACTTCCGAAAATTGAATTGAAGAAATTTGATGGCAATTTAATTAATTGGCTTCCATTCTGGTCTCAATTTGAAAAAATCCATAATGACGTTGACCTGCATTACAGTGATAAATTTTCCTACCTCGTGCAGAGTATGAAAGAGGGGTCACGTGCCAAGGAATTTATCGATAGTTATCCGGTAAAAGAGCGATTTGGTAAATCAGAATTGTTGATTGAAGTATATGTTAGAGAACTGATTAAACTAATTATTTCAAATGTTAAAGCTGATGCTAGAGATAAGTTACTCCTTGACAAACTTTTTGATAAATTGGAAGCTCACTTGAGGGCGTTAGACTCTTTGTGCTTAAATTCAAATTCTAATTCCGCATGGTGATACCCAATGTCTTACCGAAGACGTGTTAAGGGCATGACAGAGAAGTTTGTATTTTAACAAACGTGAGGAATCAGAAACTTCTCGCCTTACAAATCTTATTGAGTTTTTAAAAAGCGGAAGGAGGAGAGACTGAAATTGGCACGTAGTGGATTTGAGGGTAATGTTCGAAAAGAAGCCACTCAGTTCAAGGGAGAAATTAGAAATAAAATTTAGAAATAAGGCTAATATCCCAACTGCCAGTGGATTTCTCACTACAAAGAACACTTGTATTTTTTGTAGTATATCGCATGAAAGTAAAAATTGTTACGAGTCGCGCCTATTAACACTCGAAGAAAAATTAGCGAAAATTAAGGATAAGAAGTGTTTGGCTCCAAATCACATAGCAAAATTTTGTAAGCAATTTATACGTTGCTATGCTTGTGGAAAGGCCCACTTAATAACTCTATGTCCGGAAATGTAGAACAAATCTCAGCCGTCACCAGAAATCCCTAATAAAACAGAAGTACAAACATCAACAGCAGGACAGACGTGCACTTCAGAGGTGGCCTTAATGACATTAAAAGTGAAAGTTTTTGCTGCTAATAAGTCTAAAATTTGTGGAATCATGCTAGATTGTGGTTCGCAAAAATCTTACATTTCGAAATCTTTAGCGGTTGATATAGGGTTGCATATTGTTTCCAAAGAGACTTTGTCTCACACTTTGTTTGGAGGAACGCATATTGGCCCAAAGTCCCACAATAAGTATCGAGTGAAATTGTGTTCTATGAACAAAAATAATTGTGAGGAGTTCGAATTCGAGTTTTTGGATCAGGATGCCATTTGCGGCAATATACCATGTCTTCCTAAGAGTCCCATTTTAAGAGAATTAAAGCGTAATCGTATTTGGCTATCAGACATGGGATCAGACTGCCCCAAAATTGAAATGCTCCTTGGAAGTGACGTTTATGGTAAGATTCTTACAGGGCAAGTGAAGCAACTGAATGAAGGATCAACTGCGGTTTTTACGAAATTGGGCTGGGTGGTTTGTGGTACTTTAGATGGTTTTACTGATAGTAAAACTACAAGCACGTCTCTTTTGTGAGCAAATTTAGCTGTCAGAGACATGCAAATCTCGGATCTTTGGAGTTTGGAGATAATTGGTATTTTAGATGATCAACAGAGTTTAACCAAAAGAGCCGAGGAAGAGATGGCTAGGGAGCAACTTTTGCATTCTCTCACAAGAATTGATGACGGTCGATATTGCGTAGGCCTACCTTGGTTAGAGAAAAACATGGAATTGCCGTCAAATCGTCATGTAGCAGAAAAGAGACTATTTAGTGTCACCAAAAAACTGGAGTCTCTTAACAAGTATGAGGATTATAACAGAGTTTTTCAGGAATGGGAGAACGAGGGAGTTATCGAGGTGGTTCCAGATAAGGAGATAGAGTTAAAGGGACACTACCTGCCCCATCACCCTGTGTTTAAACCAGATAGTCTGACCACCAAAATAAGACCCGTTTTCGACGCGAGTTGCAAAGTTGGAAGATCTCCTTCGCTGAACGATTGTTTATTTAAAGGGCCTAATTTGATTGAAGACATTCCTTCAATTTTGTTGAGATTTCGGGAGAAGAGTATTGGGGTTACGTCAGATATCAGACGGGCTTTCTTACAGATAAATATCAGAAAAGATTTAAATTTTTTAAAATTCCTATGGTGGGTGAAGAAAAATGTAATGAAAGTCTATCGCCATACTAAGGTTGTTTTTGGAATAACGTTTAGTCCATTTTTGTTGGGAGGGGTTATTTCATTTCGCTTGTCCCAGGTACCAGATGAAGAAAAGGCAATTGCACGAAAGTTAGCTCAGTCCTTATACGTTGATAACTGTGTAGCATCGGTTGATGATCTAGCAGAACTTGAGAACTTTGTTGTAACCTCTACAGATATTCTATCTCGGGCAAAAATGGATTTAAGAATGTGGATGTGTGGTCCAATAGACGAGGTCGTTAATTCAAAGATTAAAGAATTGTATTCCGAAAGTGCAGAGGACCCAATTCCAGTTTTAGGGATTTTATGGAATAGGAAAGATGACACTCTCTCCATTAAGGTAAATATTTTACCAATTTCGGGAAATTTCTCAAAAAGGAAAGTTTTGTCGTTGACACAAGCTGTTTTTGATCCTTTGGGTTTCTTGGTTCCTGTAATGTTACCCGCGAAGTTGTTATTGCAAGAAATTTGGGCTATTAAATCAGATTGGGATGCCCAATTACCAGAGGAGGTTAAGAATAAGTCTTTGAAATGGTACAATGCGTTAGAAAAACTCACGGATTTCAATTTGCCCCGACGAATAGGTTTTGGCAATCAAAAGGGATTGGTCCCTTCATATTTTTTGTGACGCAAGTCAACACGCCTTCGCGGTTGTAATATTTCTCAGATGCGAGGAAAATAGCGAAGTGTTTATAAATTTAGTAGCCGCCAAGTCAAGGGTAGCCTCGTTAAAAGGGCTTACCATTCCACGTTTAGAACTCATGGCTTGCGTTCTGGGGGCACGTTTGTCCAAGTATGTTACTGAATCTCTTTCATTGGAATGCTACCCAAAATATTTTTGGACTGATTCTACAACAGCTTTATCTTGGATCAAGAGAAATAACGTTTGGGGAACTTTTGTGGGCAATCGAGTGAGGGAAATTTGCACTGCCACAAACGAAAGTCAGTGGTATTATGTACCGACTAATTTGAATCCCGCAGATCTTCCTTCCCGCGGCTGCTCCCCTACTCGGTTTATCGAATCTGGTTGGTATTATAGACCTGTTTGGTTAAAAGGTCCTCGTGAAAGTTGGCCAACTGTAGTTGTAGAACCGGATGAAAGCTTAGTTTGTTCAGAAATAAAAAAAGGAGCAAACTCAAATTGTAATATTAATGTAAATAGTGAGCCCAAATGGTACGAAAAATATTCTGGATTCTCTAAAGTAGTGAAGATTTTAGGCTGGATAAAAAGATTTATCGCTAATTACCGTAAATTAAATGTTATTAAAGAGCAATTTTTGAACGCTACTGAGATTCAGAAATCTAAAAACGCACTCCTTTTGCTCGTCCAGAGGGAGGGATTTCCAGTAGCCGGCGATTCGATTAACAGTCTCTCAACTGAGAGAGATGAAAGTGGTTTAATAAGAGTCAAAACCAAAATAGTTGAGAGAAACGATCAGTACGCTTTTCGTTATCCAATTTTGCAGCCATCAAAGCATTTTATCGTGGAGACGTTGGTTAGGGAGTATCACCTCAAAAACAGTCATGCTGGTATTCAGGCCCTCACTATCATGCTACGAGAAGAGTACTGGATTTTGTCCGCCAGGCGAACTGTCAGATCCGTCGTGCGACGATGCGTGCGTTGCGAAAGATTTACGTCTAAACCACCAGAAACTCTACCAATTCACCTGCCATTGGACAGAGTACGAGACGCATACACCTTCGAAGTTACGGGAATTGATTTGTGTGGCCCGTTACTTCTTCGCAACAAAACCAAAACTTGGGTGGTTTTGTTCACCTGTGCGGTCTACAGATGTGTGCATTTGGAACTTGTGAGCTCAATAAGTACAGAGTACTTTATTCAAGCCCTCCGCCGATTTATAGCTAGAAGAGGAAGGCCATCAACTATTTACTCCGACAATGGCACCAATTTGGTTGGTACTTCTACAGCCTTACGGAAAGTGGACTGGGAAAGAGTTGTTTCCAATGATACATTACGTCCCATCAACTGGAAGTTCATCCCTCCCAGTGCAGCTTGGTGGGGCGGATGGTGGGAGCGGTTGATTAGAACAACCAAAGAGCTCCTGGTCAGAGTCCTTGGTCGAGCATCAGTGAACTGCGAGGAGCTGCTTACCATCCTCAGTGATGCCGAAGCCGTGATCAACTCACGGCCCCTCACCTACGTTTCTAATGACCTTGAGGACTTATCTCCATTGACTCCATCGATGTTCGTGCAAGACATCAAAGTAGCCGGTACAGCGGACTTGGATGCTATCGATGGGAACAAGCTTCTTGTCCGTCAACGAATGTGCCAAGAACTTCGGGAACAACTTCGAAGGCGATTCCGTAAAGAGTACTTGGCGCAACTTGTCCAGAGACACGGTCAGAGAAGCTGTGATGTTCAAGTAGGAGACATTATGCTGGTTGGAGCAGAGAATACAAAGCGCATCAACTGGCCCATTGCTCGTGTTCAAGAAGTGTGCAAAAGCTGAGATGGACGTGTTAGAGTAGTGAATGTGAAAACTCATCACGGTACTCTGACTCGTCCAGTGCTGAAACTCTACCTCCTGGAATTGTGCTCATGTGACCTGCCTAAAACCTAACTTTGGTTTTTAATTGTTAATTAAAAAGGTGGGAGTGTTGTGAATTCCAACTCATTTTCCAGACGCGTCACCAGATGGCACCAGGGGTTCCAAAAGAGAACTTATGCTAGTAAATATCTGCCGTTTGTTTTTTGTCTTTCTTTTTTTTTTGAGTTATTGCGTATACCGGAAATAATAAAGAGATGTTCGAAAAGTAAGCGTGTCTTTTTTCTGAGGATTCCTTTTTAGATGGAGAATCAAAGGTATGTGGAATTTTCTTTTCCTCGGATAGGCAAAGGATGCGTTTTAATTAAGACATTTTACCTGCAGAAATTACGGGTAGTAATTATGAGTTATAACAAAATCTGTTCCCAAAAGGGTAACGTTAAATCCGGTGTCTAACGCCATCGAACACTGGTTAGCACGAATATGCTCGTCCAACTAGAATTCAAATTCTCCATCCTTAAATATTTGAACATTTAAACCTTTTTCATGGACATCATTAAGAGGAGACACTTTAATGTTGCAAGACGGCAGCAAATTAATTTTCTTGCAATCATTTGGCATGTCTCTTTTTACTGCACTTTAGTTCTTCCTTCAGATCTCTAAATTTGTTTCTCCATTTCTATGATCTCCGTCCCTTACTTCTGCGACTTAATTTTCGCCATTTACATCCATCTCGCAAATTAGGCATCTTCTTTTCTTCCGCCATCTTTCGAAAAATGCATTGAACTATTTTCTCTTGCCCATCTCGGATATGGTGTATTTTCTCTAGTACAGCTCGAATATATCCTCTTGCGCAGCTCGACCATCTTGCATTTTCTCTCAAATTTCCTGTACTTTCGGTAACAAACACAAAGCGATAAGACAAAACTGAGCTAGAGAGAATTCACGTAGCTATTCACTACGATTTCTCCAATGTCTCCTCTTTAGCTGTGCTCAACTGCCGACTTACTACTAGATGACTGGCAACTCAGAACGACTCAATGCTGCTTCAATTTTAGACACTAAAACTCAGTGTGTAGTTCAATCCTCGAGTCACTAGAGCCCACTCAACACTTCCCCTTCTCTGGACTGATCCAAATTGACTTTCGCTTGGTCTGCCGATATTTTATGGCTTCCAAGACAAGGCACAGAAATTTCTCGCTATAACTCGTCTTCTATTACCCTTATCACCAAAATTCCTGGTGATTATAGTATCACCTATTTTGTAGGGAT
Source organism: Argiope argentata (assembly GCA_026289955.1). Taxonomy (NCBI): domain Eukaryota; kingdom Metazoa; phylum Arthropoda; class Arachnida; order Araneae; family Araneidae; genus Argiope; species Argiope argentata. The sequence continues at coordinate 2,476,703 of JAOUZG010040955.1, read as the reverse complement.
CATTGATCAGACATCCAACAGAGCTGTATGTAAAACTGTTTTTGGATGCCTTGGAAATTCAAACGTCAAATTTTAAATAAGTGCTTTGAATAACAATTTAGTAGAAATTTTAATCTTATATTAAATAAATATACTTAGTCTGTATCATAAAAATTCATTAGATTCTGTGACATTAAGTTATTTAAACGAATTAGATTAATTATTTATCATACGACTGAATATCTGGTATAATTTTTGGTAAAGGATTACGAGGTGCGTTGTGAAAAATTACTTAATAACTAAGCATTTTTTAACATTTCAGCCAAAAATTAAATAAAATCACCAATTCACATTCATGTTTATACCTGCATATTTTCAAGAATAGGAAGTTTCTATTTTAAAATAATGAATTTTTATTGAATAACTTTTAAATAATTAAACTATAAATTTGTATTTTTAAAATTTAAATATTTCTACAAGATAACTATTTTAATATTTAATTCTGTAATACTGCAAAAGTATAAATGTGTTTTATTGTAAAATAAATTTTTGGTTTTGACAACAGATTAAAAATGGAGGGGGGGGGTAAATTACCTTATTAAAATTAATAAATGTTGAAAAAATCTCTAACAAATTAATACTTTTTTGTATTATTTAATTTGGATGGATAAGTCATTCCTGAAAACAACGACAATGATGTAGAATCATATGATTAAATATTTTCCATTTGATTTTCATATATGCTGCATTAATAAGTTTCGACATGATAGTGATGGAAAGAATAAATTTCCTTTTGTGCTAGCGAGTTTTTTTAAAATTGAACTTATTGAAAAATCTGCTCTCGGAGGATCTCTAATACCTAAGAAGTAACTTTCTGTCAAATTTCATGTTCCTAACTTCAATGATTTATGATGTACGTATCTCTGTAAATTAGATCAAACTTCTATATGTACACATTAATTTTAACTGCAGATTTTTTTTTAAAAAATGTTTAAAAAATCATCAAGAAACAGTAGAATATGAACCCTAAAAAATTTATTAACAATTTACCTGAGTAGAGCATGCACAATTTATTAAATATAAAATCTAAAGTTTGACAATATATAATAATCTTCAAATGGATAAATGGGAGGGGGGGGGGGTGAAAGAAATTCCGATAATTAAAAATCTATTGCCCCAAGTTAAAGTTTCATAATATTGAACTTCATGCAAACGATTAATGTAATTTTATTCCACTATTAGATACAGACCAGTAAAATATCCTTTAATAAGTTATTCAAGAGATTGCTCCAAAATAAAATACTAACTAGAAAAACGATTGAATGTGTAAATTGTGAATACTATTTGGACAGTCTTCGTATGCATGTTTATTTTTGAAATACTAGGAAGGTTATCCCAAAGGGGTAGTATTAATTACATATTAAGTTGTTAGGATTTGAAAAGTGGAAGAATTTGTTTTAATTACACCTGATTAGCGTATGTAATTTTTATGTGTTATTCAAGAGAAATATTTAGGTTGGTCCAATGGACTTAAAATAAAAGAAAACAGCTGGATGAATTAAGTACACCAAACAGATGTATTGAATATGGGACCCTTATCTCCTTCAAAGCAGAGTCCCTTGTGCCTTCACATAATTCACTGATCTATCCATTGCCGAAAACATTCTTTGAGGGCTTTATTTGGAATGGTGTATCGCCGTTGACATGTTCTGCATTATCACTTTTCTACTATTAAAAAGGGATCCTTCCATGGTATTTCTAATTCAAAAACAACCAAAAGTTGCACAGGGCCATATCTGGAGAATAGGGATACTGGGAGATGATTGGAATTCCGCATTTCACAAAGAAAGTCTGGATCAGATCTGACTAACGAGCCAGAACATTGTTATAATTCAAGGTCTTGTCTTTTGCGTCGAACTGCATCTCTGAGATGAAATACAACTTGTTGAAAATATTATTTTGTCATCCTTTGTACTTCCAGTATGTATTTGTATCGTCTCCTCTGTTATGCAGCAATTTTTAAATAAGTGAAACTACTCCTTCGCTTGTGTTATCCATTTATCATCGCCTCCCAAACATTTACTGAATCTAACAAATTGTGTTGTTTTGAGAATCAAATTTTTGGCAACATTTGATGCAGCATCTTTGCTCAATGCATTCAGTCATCTTGAGAGAAATCAACATTAGATTTCTAGCACTTTTAACACCTTACTCAGCGGTGAACAAGCAGCGACCAACAAACTTGAATACAGAGAAAAAGTTCAAGAATTAGCAATAAGTTGTCTACATTCACTGTGCAGAGTGTTGATGCTGTAGTCATTACAGTGTGCAGGAAAAATTCAAGGTCAGATACTTTTCAGACAGCCTCTTATTATTAAAGGAAGACTGAATGGAGTGAAAAGAATCATTAACTGTCAAATTAATTAATATTGAATTCTCTCTAAAATCTTCCCTTTTCTAGATAAATTGGGCAAATAAACCGTTATGGTCTTTTAGATTTATTATACACAATATATGGGAAACAAAATTAAACTTCCTTTCACTTAAAAAAAAAAAAAACTGAGTCGCTTTTATTTTTATTTATTCAATATTAAGCAGTAATTCCAGGTACATAAAAATGGTTTTTAAATTTAGAGCATGCAAGAGAGCAACAAAAAAAAATCATTATCTTAAACTCAATTAGCAATTATACATGATTGAAAATTAAGTTTAGAAGAAATCAAATTCATATTGAAAATACTTTTTGAAGCCTTCAAGCTGAATTTCCAATGATGTGGATTTTGAAAGCTAAATTATTTTTTGCTTTAATTGGTAAATATTATATCAATATCTACAAGACATGCCATGAGAAGCAATGGACCCCACTGTTAAACTGCCTAAATTTTAGAGCAAATCTGGAAATATTCAAAAATTTGCATAGAATTTTTTTTTAGCTTAACTCTCAGATTACTTGACAAGTAAAATTTAAAATCAGTATAATTTATTTGCCTTGGAACACTTAGAGACATAATTTAGGGGAAATAATTCACAATCTAAGTCTTCAGTAAAACACTTCATTTATGTTACGAACTCCGAACTGAAAAACATCAATAATGATAACATACTTGTCCTTAGTATACTATAAGTAGTTTTTCTGCTATAAAATCATTACTAACAGTGTAATATATTTTCATATTAATTCACAATTTAAGAATTTTTCTTTTGTCTAAACAATCATTTTAAATACAAAATTTGGTTACACAAAAAATTAATTACAATTGTTTGAAACAAAAATTTATAATACCAAATTACATTCAAAATATTTGTACCCAACAAGTAAACATATTATTGTCACTGAATTGTCTTCGATAAAGGAAAGATTGAAAAGCAAGCACAATCGGGGGTAGTGGCAAAGTGCTTCTGTTCACAGTTTTTAATGATTTTGGCAATATCAACAAAAAAAAATCAAACTGGAAATTATATTTCTACATATTTATTTTAAATATATACAATGTACTCAGATGCAATGGTATCATTATTTGTAGCGTTGTTGCGATGACAAAAAATAGAAGGTATGTTCTAATTTACACAATCGGTTTTTATTCAATATCATCGTCATGCATTCGTCGAGATGCCATGGTAGCAGCCAATCGCTAAAATAAATAAAATTAAATTAACATGAAACATTACTAGAAACAACACACAATCAAAAGTAAATTGGCATATATGTATAATCATTCATACATCATCAAGCGGTAGAAACTAATAAATCATTTCCAGTTAAGATATGAACCAGTAAATATATATCCAAATTCACAACATAAAACTTTATTAACGATTAATCAAAGAAATTATGTTAAGTATGCAGACTGTTGTGTGAATTACCCATGTTAATGTCAAATTTATTTTAGAACCAACAGATATAATAATGTTGAAAGGTGAATAGTAATTTTTATTCCTAATTTACAAGTTAAGAAAAGTAATAAATGCTAATAATAAATGGTAGGAAATTTTTTTTAAAATCTGCTTGGGAGAGAAAAAAAAGTTTTAATTAGTCATTACCAATGACAATAAAATTTCAAATAACATTTTTCCTTTAACTCTTATTGTTAAACAGTTTACACTAATATCTTAATAGAAATTTTAATAATTGTAATAATAATAGAAATTGTAAATGAAATTAAACTTTATTTTAATAGCTTGAAAGAACCTGAAGTCAAGACCTTTTTGAAAATAGGAGCAAAGCTTAAATTTATCAGAAGTTACATCATGGTAAATGACATTTATCCTTTCTAAAAGAAATGATTCTTTTCACATTTAATCTTCTAAAAAACCAATAAAATTAATAATAAAAAAGTTCTAAATAACAACAAAAAAAGGGGGAAACCTCATCATTTGACATGTAACTAAAAGTTTGTAAAGAACCTTTATCAAAAATGTTTTGAAGAGAATTGTGAATAATCAGCTTGCTTTAGTACAAATAATAAGAATGGAATTTTTCACATTTGACATATCAAAAAAACATTTACTCTGATATAGGTTTATTTAAAAAAAGGGGGGGGGACAAGAGGAAAAGATCAGGGGTTTTTTTTTCTTTTGTTACAGAGACAATTTTGCTTTATTAATTTAAAACAGCGCTTCAGAAAAAGATTAATAAGGATTTATATTTTAATAATTTATGAAATTGTATATAATTCAAAATACATATTCTTCCAATATTATTGTTTTATTTATCCTTAATTTAATATATGAAAGTTAAATATACATTTCATATGTATTAGCAATAGTATACGAGATAGGCAATGATAAATTGGAATGCCATTGAAATACATCAGAAATCTTAAATTATACAAAAACAAAACAATCTTAAGACAAACCTGGCTAACTATAGGTAATCGTTGCATCAGCATGTGAAAGATTGGTGGAGGAAGTTGAACTTGTAAAACTTCAATTAGGTGCTGTGGTTCTCCACATACAGCCAAAGCAGTACTGAGATGTTCAATTCCATTTTCAATATCACCTAGAAGAGAAAGAAATCTTTAAGAAAGCTCAAGAACAAGCCCCCGGGGTCATAAAACCCAAATAATAAAATCAAATAACTGAAAATTTAGAGACATTAAAGAAAATTAGGGAATTGTAATCAAAGAGTTGGTCTTCAAATCAAATATGAAAAATTGCTTGCATTTTTTTTGAATGTAGATTAAGTTAAAGAAACATGGATCCAATAACTATTCATCTACTAACTGGAATAGAATCATTATATCTAATAATAGTTATCATGCTAGAAACCATCTAAAGATAACTTTACATTATAAAGTACATTTTTAAAACATTTAAATAGCTGAACATCAATTTTTGAAACTTCTTCGGAAAATTTCTTAGTCCTCAGTTTCATTTTTTTAAACTTTATTTTATTAACAATTTAATTTGCAAGACTGCTTTGCATTTGTTGGACAAATTCTTTTTATTTATTTATTTTTACCCAAAAATGTTTGTTTTTTAAAGCTTTGCAATATCTTGAACATGCAATTTTTGAATACTGAAGCAAAACTCGTGAGGTCGGAACATTTAAGACGCATCCATAAAAGTTTACATTGCAATACAAAGTTCTTAATTAAATTCAGGATTCTTCTTAGATTTTCAAAAGGATTATTTTTATTGATACAAAATCCATACCCACATTATAATGTGACAATACAGGAATTATTTTTACAACTCTGTAAAAATATAAGATTCTTTATAAGATTTCTATTCTAATATTCGGAAGTACAAAGTAGGCAATTTAAGGAGAAAAGTAAAAACAGAAGGTATTTTTCGTATAAAAAGCAGAAGCAAATTATCCATTTGCTTTTCACATAGTACTGCATTTTTCAATAAACAGAACAAAGTGCAACTTTTTTAAAGTTTTTTTTTATATTCTCCCCCCCCAATATAAAACTTTATATTATATATCTATTTATATATAATTTCAGTAGCAACTAGAATTCATGTAGCTTGTAACTATTCCAACAACAGCCCCCCCCCTTTGCAGTCTTCGAAATTGAACTGATTTATGCAGAAGAAGAAAAAAAAAGAGTAGAAAAATGATTAGCTATTGCAGTTTTACTTTCAAATAGTGTTTTAATTTTGGAGCTATTGCAAAAATCTTTTATTTTTACAATGCTTAAAAAAACAGCATTTTTTTTTTTTTTTTAATAGACAGAGGAAAAAAAAAGGGACCATTTTCAAACGGTGGAATAAATGTACTAATGCATTATCTTTGTGGTACTCCAAGATACATACATGGAGATCTATTTGAGAAATTAGGCCATGCATTATTAGAGAAACAGATTTTATAAAAACTACTTCCTAGTTGAATAAGTGAGCAAAAATAGTTCTTGTGTCAGAGTAATGCACATAAATTGAAGCTGAACATTTTAATTACTATACAGTATAATATTTTCACCATAATATATTTTTGATCTAAGACAAGCACACGGAAAAAATGAATAATCCCAATAATAATGATTAGCCCTATTGTAGCATTATCAGGTCTTGCAAAACTTTCGTATATAAATATAGCAACTGCTATCTAATATGATCACTTTCGGATTTAAGAATTTACATAACATTAAGCAATCTAAAAATAAAATGAAAAATTCCTTAAATGTTATTTACAGACACAGCTGTATGCACAGTAAATGGCAAGAATAATAAATACATATAAGATAATGCAATCTGCCCCCCGCAATTGTTAAAAATGGTTCAGTAAGTAACAAATGTACTTGGGCATTGCTTATTCACCTTTTTATAAAAATTTTGTTTCAATAAATGATACAAATGTAAAGAACTTTTGTCTTAATGGCATTTTACAAAATTACCACCCAGAGAATGCAACACTTTTTATAATCACATTGCAAGATGTCACATTTTAAAATTTCAGAGTCCAATCGAGGATTTTCTTCAGCATACTCAGACTAAACCAATCGCAATATTCATTGCTTAGTCTGGTTTACAAGATTTTTCAAAATTTTATAAGAGGAAGTGAAATTTTCAACTGTGCCACAATCCATTGACATTATAGATAAACTTGCATACTCGTTTTGTATCATACACTCACTTTTTTTTGTCCATTTTGTTTTCATAATTAAATTGCAGCTTTCCATTTTAATTATTCTAGATAGTTCTAGTTCAGATTTTAAAAAGAAGTCATACATCCTATAAGAAAAATGGCTTGATAGTATCTCACAAATAAGGAAGAAATTCAATAAGCATCCACCCTATGTGAATATATATAATTTTCTAAATAAGGGTTGAATCTCTACTACAAATCTTAAAATATTAAATATTGTAGTTATCATACTTCATGATTCTCATAGTATATATTTGAGTATTTCAGCATATTTAGCAATAAAGTATTTTTTATATCATAAAACAAATGACAACATTTATTGTAATTACATAGTGCATCCATTATACTTTCATTACATTAAATATTGTTTACATTTTGTTAGATTATAGCAAAATATACTACAATAGCATTGTTAATTCCATTAAAAAGACAGCTGTAAAGAATTAGCTCTACTCATATTCTTAAGTGCAACTTTTTAAAATTTGAAAGAATTTAAATTTTATCAATTACAAGAAAAATAATTACTTAATTAAAAATTTAGGAAAATATTTTAAATCTACCTTGAGCCAAAAGTTCTTCTCCAAGTTGTACTTCTTGAATGAAAAACTTTTGCACAGATTCATAATCCTTCAGTTCAGGAATCTGAAATTAAAAGCAAAGTTAGAAAGATAAAATATGAAAGATAGAGTCAGGGGTGTTTGTGGGACCCCAAAAAAATCCCCTGAAACTTTTAAGGACTTACTACCGACATTTTGGAGTTTTAAGAAGGGGGGGGGGAGAGAAATGAAAAATTACAATTATGAAGTATTGAATCACCTAATTATATAAGTTCAATGAATTATTGAACAAAATTACCCAGATCAAAATAAATAATTCCTTATTATTCCTACTTCCTTTTGAACGGCGATCTCCGGAATTTCCGGGTATCGAAGTTTAAAATCCCCGGAGCACAAACACCCCTGTAGAGTGGAAAATATATTTAAAATATAACTTATTTCTTCCATTTAAGAATTTTTTAAAACGTTATTCATGATAACAGTTATTACAATTCTGATATAAAGAATGCATTAAAAAAACATTTAAACTTCACAGTAATAGCTGCATTTATTATGTTAAAATTATTTATTTAATATATATTTTTCTAAAATTTCTACAAGACTAATACAATTTGGAAAGCTTTATTGTTAGTTACAAGAAAATACTACCCAAAGAACTTAATAGCCTTGAGTAATTCTTACTGTAATTAACAAAATTTAAGAAATTAATTAAAAGAGCAGGCAAGGATTGCGATTACAATTATTGTTTGATTTTCTTTTATAATTTGTAAAATTATATCTATAAAAAAACTTTCATAAATTAGAATCTTTAATAGATATTTTGAAATTATTTCTTTAGCCTTTACCAATGACATAAAATATAAAAATTGCTTGAATATAAGTAAAAGACTGAAATAATGGTGTTTGAGGAATAAATACCAAGTAGCATAAATACCTTACAACTTTTTAATTTAGCTTGTTCCTTCATCAGGAGAGCTTTTGCCCGTCCTAAAATAGCAATATTAAATATTAATTATCTCTTCAACTTATTATCACTTAAAACTTACATCACACATTTAAAATAAATATTGCATTAATAATCTTTTAAATAAAGATTAAAATTATCAAGATTTTTTTTACATTTACAGAAGTATCTTGGTTAATTAAAGTACTAAGTAAAGGAGAAAACTTGCTCATATAATGAAAAAATGAAGCATACTATTAAAACTCTAGGCAGTGTTGAAAGAAATTCATGATTTTAAAACGCCGGAAAAATCCTTTTCTCTTAAGATAAAAAAGTTGATATATTAAGTAATTTTATTTCTTCTTTAAGTTACACTATCACTATGATGCAATGACGACTCCACCTGCCGCTTATAATATTCGAGACAATTTAATCCTTTATCACCTAATAAAATTATAAAAGATTACATTTACATTAAAAAATGGTATTCAAACAAAAAGAATAGTTAATTATTCATCAGAAATGAAGATGGTATATATTTTCAGAAATGAAGACATACATTTACTTCGTAAATACAATTAGGTGCAGGAAATATCAATTAATATTTAACAACTCAAATAACTAAAAAAGCCGCACTCTCAATCAAGACAAATTAGCAGATTATTCACATTCATATGATAGGAAAAAAGATGAGTTATTTAAGAATATAAAAAGAAAACTCACGATCCCTGAGATTTTGTTTGAAGTTTGGGTCACTTCGCCTTTTTCTATCAAAATAAATGCAATAACCAATAAAAAGAGTTCCACAAACACCGGCCGCAACTACTGCAGTTTTAGACAACATTATTTATGAAAATTTGGTTAAAATCTAATCAAAGAACATAAAAATTATTGCAGAGAGTTAAAAATATATATATAACCTAATACGAATAGCGATTAAAATGTGCAAGTATAGAGAGGAGTGGGAAGAGAAGGGGAGAGGGGGTAGAAGTTTATATCATGATGATAAGTTATTCACTTCATTTCTAAGGAGTGATGAAACATACTGATTTTTACTTTTATTTGATGATAAAATCTGAATATTTATAAACATTTGGGGTATCGACATAATTTCTTTATAAATGTATTCAAATACCAGAAAAGAACATTTTAAAAGTAATCCTACATGAAATACATTAGTTTATTTGAACAATTATTTACAATTGGCTTTTTAGGATTTTTCCACTCTTATATATGGAAAATACATTTCTTCTTGAAAGCTTTGATTCTGAACTTTTTCAAAAAATATCAAAAATGAAAGCAGCAGAGCATCAAGATTAGAAATAAACTTTTAGTTTTAATGGTTAAAAGTTAAGATACTAAAATATTGTTTGTATCCAGCCAGTTACAGTCCATTCAATAAAGTCACGATTGTGCACAAACAGTAGCAAATGTTGCAAGTTTCGACAGTAGCAAACACCTGCCCTTCAGGACATTGACCACTGTTTCAGCGCAGGAGCAGTATTCTTACTGCGCAGGTTCGGTTTTTTATTGGGCGCAATCGAAGGCTATGATTAACTTGGAATGTAGCCCAGTACGGGAGGGAAATCTATTATTATTGTGACCACAAAGGAACAATAGAAAATAGCCCCGATGAGACAGCTACTTGCCTGTCTCCTTGAGATCACGTGATATTTCTCAGGTAAGCGTGATCTGGTGGGAATATTACCTCACTGCTGATATTTTTTTACGTCATATCGCTAAGCCAATGAAAACCGTTGTAGGTATTCTGTCAATAGTGTGATTTTGTGTTAGTGTTGGCACGTGTGTTCTGTTTTGATTATTAACTGAAATACATGGTCATAGCATCCATTAATGCTTTTAATCTTAATATCTGACTACTTTCCAATGCAATGATTATCTTTATCATTCAAATTATTTAACATTCTGTTTAAGCTAGTTTTATAAATTAAAATGTCGGAGACATTAACATCTTTATGTTCTGTGCTTCTAAGAGAATATTTTGGTGAAATAGTTCAGCAAGTAGGAACATTTTTGATGAAACAAGTTTCATCATGTCCTCTTTTTTGGATTAGAATGAGTATTGGTTTACCTCTGGACAAAGTAAGACTAAATTAATATCATTTACTTAACGTCTTTTTTAACGTTATTATAATTGGTTACCTTCATTCTTCTACCAATTTTTCAGATGATCAAAAATTTGGTAAATTAATTGGTTTCTCTGCATTTTTCTTTTATTTCCATAATCGACATACATTTATAATTCTTTGTGCATTTATAGTAAAAGATAATATTGATAAATGCAATTATTTTTTAACTAATTTTAGAAATCATTAAAAAGTTAAACCATTCAACTGATAGAAATTTATGCATATCTGTGTCATATTGAATTTAATAAGCCCCTGAAGTTAGGGTAGGTAGTATATATTTTTTGCTTTTAGTTTTCATTAATGGTTTCTTAAATATTGAAGATGTCTGCGGCAATATTTTTTCACTTAATGATATTGTTCTCAAAAACAGCTATAAATATACTTGTTTTACTCTGATATTGTTGTATAAAACATATCAATGGTATGTGCTTCTTTAATAAATACTTCAAAAGTCTTCAATAATAAAATTATCATGAACTTTTTTTTATCATTTTAAAACATTGTAGCATAATTATTTCTTATTTTTGTATTATTTCATACTATTTATGTAAAATATTAAATTATAGTTTAAATATTCTTTATAGGTAAAGTCATCACTCTGTGTACTTATTCAGCATAATTTTTGTGAATTTATGGAAACTGAAAAAGGCCATGTTGAATATACAATGAAACAAGAAAATGTGCTTCGATTGTTGCATTATGAGCGATATGCATATTGTTCACAACTGCTGTAAGTTTTTTGTGTATATTTGAATTTCAGAAACTTTTCCTCTTTTTTGAGATTGTTAGTAATGATGGCTTTTGCTTTGTGTTCAAATTAAAATAGTTTTAATATCTTTAAACATATAATAATGTATTAAAAGTTTTTCTATCATTCACATATGCTTTTTAGATGTTCAAAATAATATAAATTTTCGGCCTTTCTGCTTCCAATTAAACTCATGGAACAAGCTGTAAAAATACTAAAATTGATATTTTTGAACTTGGTAAAGTAATGCATAATAAGATTAAATGTGATGTATTTAAGATTTGTATTCAAAGAACTGGATTGAAACTTAACAAACTGGTGCTGTTTTTTCCATTCTTCCCATCTTCTGACCTGCTGTTCATGTTATTACTGTTTAATCATCCAATAGGTATGGGGTATTTACTAACCTGAATGCATGTGTTTCTCAAATGTACTATTATAAAATATAATTTAAGAGGCCAATTATTAAAATCAGGTTGTAATTAGATAAAGTTTAATAAAAATTATTTAAAGCAATATTTATTAGAAAATTAATAGAAATAATGTAATTATAAAACATAAAAACAATATGAAATGAATGAGGAATAAACTGCCTGATTTTAACATAAATGATATTGCCAGTAATGGAAATGAAATATTTTTATTTGTAGTACAAAACTATAGAATTTTTCAAAGAGTAGATGAGATTTAGCTATAAAAAGCAAGTAGACAATTTCATATGTACTTTATTGTGTCATTGCAATCTGAGCAATTATGTTTGAACTGCTCCAAATATGTACATTTCTCTAAGATCTCGCATCTAAATCTTGCGATTCTAATTTGTTCTTGTCATTTTTGCAGATCCCCCCCTTTTCTAGCTCATATTGTTAAGAGGTTAGCACTCTTCATTGAACATATATTTTTTATAAACATGTTTGCCAGAAATTGTAAAGTTTTCTTTCATAATAGATTTTTATTACTTTTTAAAACAACATATCAAAAAGAAGATACAATAAAAACTTATTTCAGTGATTATACATATCTCTGAAATGCTTATAGCTTATTTACAGAGTTCTATTAACACGTTGAGTTTCTAATGTTGTTGGTTGTTCATCCTATGTAGCCACAAGAATAGTCAAAATCATACTTTCATAGGATCCTGTGGTAAAATGATACCAAACAAAATTCTTATTTAACCCTCATGTATAAGCAACATCTAGATGATTAAAGCTTTTTGGTTTTTAACTGAATTGACAATTTAATATTGCATACTTTATATTTTATAATTTTTTTCAAATTATTGATTCATAATTATTTTGAAATTAACTGAGATAAGATTTATTGTAAAGAAAAGCAAACACTTTTTTTTAAGATTGTGTTTTAGTGTATAAGTAAATAACTGTGTCTGTGCTAAGTTAGCTAATGTTTAAGTTAGTGTTATTGAATTAATTGGCAAAAGAAGAGTGGAGTTCAAAAACCTGTCATCAGAATAAGCAAAACAATACACCTAAAAACTTTTTTAAAATTAGATTTTAAATTATAGTTATTATTATATTTATGGAGAAAGTTTATGTATATAAGCATTGAATTTTTTTTTACTAATAAAAAAGATATTTATTTATAAATATCTTTTGTATTAATAAAACTCTTCTAATGCTTAGAAGAGTTTTTCATTTTTTTTTCTGTTTAAATTTAAAAATTCCATTATTTATCATATATATGTTAGAAAATATAAAACCACTTAATTTTTATATTTTCTGACTGATGTTTTCTTTCTTAATAATGTACTTAATTTTTTACAAATATTTATTCAACAGATTTGGTGATCCAGCTGATTTGTTAGTTGAAGAAATACTTATTCATGGAAAACTAATTATGAGTGAAGCAATTCTGAAAGTTGTTGAACGACTGCAAGATGCAAAAGATACAACTGGAGTTGGTAATATGCCCTGTTAATTTCCTTTTTGAAGAAAGCCTGATTTTCATACATATTTTTATTATTTTTTAATAATTCTTCATTCTATTTCCTTAATATTATCCTGCCCATCTAATATTTTTATAATGAACATTACAGATTATTCTACTGAAGAAGTGTGTCAAAAATTTAGATTGCTCATTGAAAATCATTATCTTATTCGTTGTCCATATCCTCAGGGTACTGAGGATAAAAAGATACCAAATCTCTCCATAACAGAAAATGAAATGTTTGTTATTCCAAAGGTATTGTTTCTTTCATCTTACCTATCAACTCCGAATTATAGCATTTTAAGAATTATTTAACTAGAAAGACATTTCATTTTGAAATTATATTAGGACTATTTTGACAGGAAATGGTTAAAATTAGTTGATGTGACTTGTTTTGTGGCCAGGTGACTGGATTGAGCATGATTAATGCTCATTAGGTTACTTAGTTTATGACACAATACTTTAATATGTATAAAGTCTATGTACACAATTAAATTGAATCTTAAAACAGGAACTTCACAATCTGTATTATAATTTGAAACAATTCCTATCATTTATGTTTATAACATTAAATAGTATCTTCCAAATATTCCTTAATTTTAACATTAAATATTTATCGAGAAATAAAATAGATTGATATATTTAAACAGGTGTTTATTGACATCTTACGTAAATTTGGGGTAACTGAAACTCTACTGAAGGAAACTAACATCTTGAGAACTGAAACTCAAGTATTTAAGGTTTTTTTTAGAACTTTTCATGTTTTTTCTTTGCTGTAATAAGTTATATCAGTGTTAATTTAATGAGTTATTTTTAAATAAAAATCTACTCTTTCCAGTTATTAAAAAAAAATCCAGTAAAATAATAATCAAGGATGGGTGTGTTTTTTTGGTGTGTATGCATGCATTTTTAACTTAGTAGTATATACATATGTATAAATACATATAATTCTTTAATTGTTAAAGATTTAGAAAATTCTGTAAGCATATTAATAGTATTAAATCACATTTAGAAATGTGAGGCTATACCTCTTTGAAATAACTTTAGGAGTTTTTAATTATTTATCTGTTTGATTACTATTTATATTCTAAACTTAATACCTTTTGTCTATAAATCATCCTGTGTTTTATTTCCATAATTTGTATTTATATGAAACCCATGAATGCACTTATTTCTTGTCTTAAAATATTAATATGTTGACTGTTTTTAAATGTAAATGGCACATTACATTTAGAAAAATCATTGTCATAATTTTTGCATTTCCAAATTTTACAGATCAATATGGCTTTATTAGAAGTGAATTCAAGTGAAGAACAAGTAGCAAAACGTCCAAAGATTGAGTTTCCTGATAGTGACATTTATTGGAGGATAAATTTTGATAGGTTTCAACAATATTTTAGGTACTTTTTTTTTGTCTGTCTGTCTGTCTGTCTTAAGTAAACAGATACTCATTCTTTATCAGTTGTTTTTCTTGTAAATCTTTTGAAATATTCATGCATTTTTAACATTTTAGAATGAATTTTATTTTTTATAATATTATAAATATCTTTAAATTTTATCTTAAGGGTTTTTCTTGATCACTGTATTATCTATATTTTCAATTGTGTTGCATTTTTAAAATGGCAATGATTTTTTTCTATCTAGTAATTTTTTTGAATTATTGCTCTAAATTTGCAATATGTATTAATATGATTTGCTTATTTGTGTACACTTTATAAAATTACTTCTTTCTTTGTATTTTTGTAAAGAGAAAACAATTCATTTTGTATTTTTAAAGTCTTCAATCAAGGGTTTAGTAATTACTTGGGAGACAAGGTAGATATTGATGCTAAAAGCACTAATCTTATAAGGTACCATCTGAACAAAAATTAGTACACTTATACCTATATCATTTTTATATGAAATATATTAAAGTAGGAAAAATTAATTTTATATCCTGGATGCCATCTAAATGTACTAAACTACTGATAAGAACTGGGGTAAAAAATTTATATTATGCTCAAACTTCTGTTACCTTTATTTCACAATTAGCTGTAGTTTTTTAATGTAATTGTTAGCTCTTTGTGATTTAAAATATTTTATAATATTAACTTATTTATCTGTGCTCTGACACAAAATTTATAGTCGCTGTAATAAATTATAAACTTAATTTTCCCTGTGGATGTTATAAATACACAATAATTAATGTTTTTAATTTGCTTGCTATAATTATATGAAATTCAAAAAAACATTCAATAGCTTGCTTTAAAAAATTCTATTTTAGTTTTAGTAAATGGAAAAAAAATGAATTGTTAATAAATTGAAGAATAATTTAAATTTATTCATGTTTTTGGAACGATTAAAATAATTAATAAAAATAACTAACTTTATATTAAGTAAATCATGTTATTTTTTTTTATTGAGTTAGGATTAAAATTATTGAATTTTAAAATTATCTAATACATTATGTAAGTTTAGAGTAAATCTTCATGTAAGTGAAATATCCTTTAAAAATGGATGATTTTATTTAAGTTTTTGATTTAATTGTTAATTTTCAATTAGTTATTTTTATCTATGAAAATTATTTTAGATCTATTGTTTAACAAAAGGCAATTATTTTAACTACTGCTCTAGGCTTAAAATTTCCTTGAAATATTATAAATTACAACAGTTACTTCTTTTACATATAATTTTTTTTATTAAAACTAAGTAGTTGTTAATATAATAGTGTGTATTGCTTTAAACTTTTTTTTAAAACCATTTTCAATCCATTTTTTTTAATTTTAATTAAATATCAAAATAACTTTAGACTTATTAGTAAAAATATATTATTTTTTATTGAAAAGAATGTTTCTTATAATTTTGGTTTCAAAATGTAATTATAATTTTAAATTTTAAGTATTTTTTGTACAAAGTCCTCAAATTGCCGTTCCATTATATATATTTTACTTTCATTTCACAATCTGCCCTAAGGAGCTGGTTACCGTATGATGAAAATCTCTAATTCAATTAATAAATACATCATTTTTTTTATAAATTAAACATCTATTGTAATTTTTTTGCAGAAATGAAGCTATTATTTCAGCATGTGCCAGTCATTTTGACGACAAATCAGCAGATGTAATAAAAGCAATATTATATGAAGCTGATCTGAAATTGAAAACATTGTCTACTACCACAAATCCTGTTCAGTATTATGATATTGTAAAGAGGTTATCTGCAATTAGTACTGTTAAAGCCTCAGTATGTATTGTGAAATCTTTCATTTTTATTTTATTTTATTATTGTCCTATTTTGTGAATTTAATGTATAACAAAGTATTATTGAATATTTCTCTTTAAAAGACATGAAATGATAGTTGGATGGCTTTTTTAAGTCAAACAATTTTTTGAGAATTTAAAGTCATAAACAATTTTTGCTTATTTTCTATTAACTTTTTTGCATGTCAATGAACTAAGTGACATGCTAATTTTTATATCTAATATTAGAATATAATTTGCATGTGATACAAAATCTTATCTTTAAACATAAAATTTGTTTTTTATGTACTG
The DNA here is from genome assembly GCA_026289955.1 of Argiope argentata. Lineage (NCBI taxonomy): Eukaryota > Metazoa > Arthropoda > Arachnida > Araneae > Araneidae > Argiope > Argiope argentata. The sequence goes on along the minus strand of JAOUZG010040955.1, from coordinate 2,459,762 downwards.
TGAATCATTTATAATATTTACATAATGATTATAATTTTAAAGCATTTTTTTTTCTTTTGAAAAAATTATTTAAACCATTGTAATTAATTTATTTTTAAGTCAAACTTTCAGCATCAAAATTGATTAATTTGAAGCCCAAATATCTGGAAAAAATTTTAAAAACATTTTTTTATGGGCTAATGAAATATTAGGCTCTATGCTTATTCATAGTCAAGTGGCTAGTTAAATAATTTTCATAATTTTTGTACATTACAGGAATTGAATGGTCTTCTTGTTAACTTATCTGAAGGTACAAGAAGTTTTATTTCCAAAGCTGATGATCGAGGAAATGGTATGTATGTTGTAAATATTGTTAGAATTCTACAAAGGATAGTTGAAGAAATTGCAGCATCAGTGATACGAGATGGATTTGGATCAAAATGTGCAAGAATATTCAGGTATAATAAAAATTTTAACAAATTCTAAGAATATTGCAAAAATTTGATAATGGTTTGATTTAAATTAGTGTGTACATGTACAATGTAATACATGATTGAATTTCTAATAAATTCTTATTCTTATGGGTAATTTTTATACAAATTTTGAATGATAAAATATGTTATTAAAAGTAGAAAAAATGTATGACTCACTATCTATTTAATATTGGCTTAAATTCTGCAGGATAGAAGGCGAATTGAATTCATTCATATGAATTTTGTAATCAAATTGATTTTAATGTTTTTGTTAGCAATAATTGATATAATTTGTAACATTTTTTATGCTACACTAGCAGATTTATTTAATTTGATATTTCACTGGTACAACTTTTGTACGAATAAAGAGATAAGAGTTTCACTTCTTTTGCAAAATTAATATATCTAGTTACCCTATCAATAGTTTTATTCACCATTCCTATGAGCTAAAGATTTGTTTGTTTTTTAAGTGAATGTGTCATTTTAAGAGGCTAGTAATTTTCTTTCAAACTGATAAACATAGTTTGAGATATGATTTTTAATGTGAAAAATCAATGCAAAAACTTTTAATTTTATGCAGAATTCTTTTGGATAAAAAAGTGTTGGAACCAAAGCAGATAGAAGAACTTGCTATGCTTCATCCAAAAGATACTAAAGAGTTCATTTTCAAACTGATTGAAGAAAATTATGTGTTATCTCATGTAAGTGATATATTTTTTCAGTGTTATTTGAAATTAGTTTTATGTATGTAGAGATTTTTTTTTTATGTAACTTATTTTTTTATGATAAATGAATGTCTTTTAAAACAAATTTCTTGATTATTTTTAAATCAATATTCAAGTTATCATATATGACATTTCTTATTTACAGAAGTTTAAGTAATATAAACCTGTTTTTATTTAAAAAAATTAGTTTATTCCCCCTCATAAAAGCATAAAACATATTTTTATTTGTACTGCATCATGGTTGTGTTTGTGGTAATTAAAATTTTTTTCAAAATTTGGGCATGTTTATTGTGTAATAGCCATTCTCTATAAATTTTTAAATATTTTACTTTAAATGAACAGTTATTTGGAGGATGGAATAAGGCATTGTCTAATAGTGCATATTCAGGGTTTGATCCTTTATATCCAAATAAACACATCCAATCATAACTATAGAGATTTCTTTTTACTATAATAAATTGTTACCATGCATAAAAAAAAGTGTATGATTGAAGTTCTTATTTTCATAAGTGCTTCAATTCATATTATCAATGTGATGTGGGATAAATACAATATAAAATTGTTTCAACATAATTCCTTAATTAAAGAGCCCAATCCTACTATGCAACTTTCATTTACAGGTAACACTACCTTAATATGAAAAAATTAGTTGAAACTTCTCATAGAAATAAGACATCTGATGACAGGAATAATTAAAAAATTAACCTAGGCATCTTGTCCACACTATTTACTACCTTTTGAGTAATTTTGTATTCAGAGTGTGGAGGCATAGAATGAGGAATGTTATAAAAAACATTAGTGTTATCTTGATGGAGGATCAAATTAAAATAACTTAGAAAACTCAGAAGTTTTTTTCTTCTGTAGTAAGGCTTACATATACTTGATTCAATTTCAAGTAAAATTATTTTCATTAATCTTTACTATCTGAATCAGTGATTCCAATCAAACTATGAAATGATATAGGTAGTTCAAAAATTGTTTCCAAAAAACTCTAAGTTTATGTATTACTCACTTGATATTTATAGATCTATATTTACAAATTCATTAAAAATTCTTGTTACAATTATTTATTGCATTATATTACTATTTGTATTACTTTATATAAATTATCTAGGCTGACATTTTATTTTCTTGTCACCTAATATATTCTTTTAATAACTTCTAAACACAGTGCTTAAAAATATTGCATATTGAAAAGTTATTGTAAAATTTTCTTTTCTTTCATAGGAATTACCAAAAGGTTCAGATTTTTCCCATGGACAAATATTTTATCTTTTACGCATTGATATGAATCAGGTATTTATTTTTCTCTTTCTTTTATAAGTGTGGTAATTTAATTTTTAAGACATACCTTAATTTTGTATGATTTTTTAAACATTTTTATAGTAAAGATATCTAATTGCATAAGATATCTCAAAGTTTTAAATTCTCTTCTCATGCAAGTTTCTTAAACTGTAGGTCCCAACTTCATAAGGGTTGACTGGATTTTTGTCTGATTTTTCAATATTAATCAAAGTTGAAGAAATTGTCTGACCTGAGACATTTAAATTTATCTAACTTTTACATGATTTATGTTTGTTTGTTTTTTTTTTCATATATAAATTATTAATTCGTGATGGCTTTAAGACTAAATAGAAATTGAGGAAATATTTTTTAGTAAAAAATGGTTTCCAACATATATATTTTCAATTCTAACAGGTTTGCCGTATGCTGCTGGAAAGATGCTATCAAGCTCTTTTCAATCTCATCACCTGCAGTGAAGCTCAATACCAGGAGAATAAAAGACTATTGGAAAAAAAGCAAAGAATCGATGCTATTGTTGCTTCTTTGAGAATTAATGGAGCTGAAGAGGAACAAATAGAAGAAGTATTTTATTTAAGATTAATTTCTAAAAGCTTCATCTAAATATTTTTATCACTTTGTATAATTCTAATTATATAACCTTGTATTCTTTATTCAAATAAGAAGTCGGCTCTCAGCCACAATTAAATGTAGTTTTGACCTTTAAAAAATCCCTTTCCAGTAAATTATGAACCAAAAAAATTATCTTAATCCGATTGTTTATACATTTGTCTAAGTATTGCAGTTAAATTTTTACATATAAGTGGGTTTCAATTATTTTTAAATGGAAGAATTTAAGAACATGTTTTTTAGTCAGTTTAGAACAATAAATGGATACGAGAAAATATCTCTTCATGATGATGTATAAACAGAAAAAAAAATTAACTTCCTACCTACTTTTATAACTATATTTTTACCAATAAAAGTTCTACATCCCTTTTTTAAATGTTTCTCATTTTACGTGTGGTTGATTACATTGATTCTTTAAGTTGCCAGATAAATAAAGAATAAACTCAATGTTAAAATGTACTTTGGGAAGTTCAGAAAATTCTCTTTCATATAGTTACTGCTTACATTCATAAAACTGTCTTATTTTAAACAAAAGAGAAGTACTGTTAACTTAGGGTACTAATTATAGAAAATTTTATGTATTATGCTTTGTAACTCAACTAGTATTTATTATCATAATTTAAGATATTGATTCTTGGAACTGATGTTTTGAGTCTTTTTACAGGTGCAACAAATTATCTCACAACCTGAAGAAGCTGTGATAACTAAAGTATCCCATGTAACACAGAAAATAGATTCTAGTCAAATTCAGTTGGCCGAGATGATTTCCATATTGAGTATATGGTTGGATTATACAAAAATAAAATAAATATTTTATAACTTTTGTGGCTATTTAATAAGTAAATGAAAATTGAAATTCTAATCTCCAATAGCTCTATTTTGTAATTTCATATAACTACAGAACATTCCCGCATAAGCATTATGTGTGTGACTATTTAATAAGTAAATGAAAATTGAAAAATCTAATTTGCAATGGCTCTATTTTACATGACTATCTACTGTCAGTAACATTAAAACAATATTTTAACACTGTTGGGAGCTAAGGGACAAGTTATAACTAAGAACATTCACACATAAGTGTTACCACTGGAGACAGTAAAAAAATATCCCAATCTTTTTAAAATTATCATTTAGAATTCATACTAGACATCCGTTTTAAGAAACTAATTGCTTTCAGTAGAATTATAAGCAGTGCATACTTCCAAATGCACTTTAATTATTTTGGTTTATTATTTTTTTAGGCAATGAAATTTAAGTTTTGCCACAAAAACCTATGAAGCAGTATGATTAGGTAAATATGCTATCACAAATATAATTCATTCAAACTTCATTAACCTTTCTAAAAATACCAGTCATATCTGCTGAAATTGATAGTTATAAATTATTTTAAATAACAGAAACAAATATTTCTTTTTATCCTAAAATTTAACTCTATTAATCAGAATAGTCTATGTGTGGTCAAATAAATATTATAACAAATGCTTTCATTTGTAATTATGTAATATTAAATTTAAGCTTGTTAGTATAATTGTCTTGAATGGAAACGATAAATCAGATCACCAATCTTTTTTTAGTGGCAAAATAATCGAACTCTAAGCATCATGATATGCAACTTCAAGATTACAGAAGAAAGATGAACAAAATTGTATTGTTTTCTGTATATTTTTTTTATTAATGAAAAAAGAAGCATATAATCTACAGTTTTATTAAACAATTCACAGTGACATTTTTATACAGTGCTATATACAGATGGAAGTTAATTATTTGTTTAAAGGTGAGCACATCAAATAAATTTACAACAGCTCTTACGATGATTTCTATCCTTCAGACTGCACACAAAAGTGAAGCATGGGAAATGCTATAGAAAAAGTGATCTCTAATGAGCGAGTGAATGAAACCCGAAGTTTAATATCCGTTTGGGTCTCTCTTTTTTTTAATTCCCCATTATTTCGCTAAGAGATTTGAATAATTTATAATAAAAAATACTGTAAAAGAGAACTTTTCATTCACAGTATTGCAAAATGGTGTTATTTATAATCCCCTTAAATTTATTTCAATTCCATGGGACAAACTATTTGGTCTATTCCGGATGTAGCAGAAGACCTTCCAATTTTTAAAATGAATTTCAATAGCACTTCTGTTGTGTGCATACAAGTCTAAAAACTCAGGCTCTCAGCCTTATCTCAATACCAGGATCACACAAAGTTCACAACACATGGTAGAAACAGTATAAAGAACTAATTGATATTCCTCAACACTGACAACTTTCTATGGTTTCTAGCAGAAGGCTTTTAAGACTAGACGGAGTATATTTTCCTTATCTTTTATTCATTTTTTTTTTCATTTGTTTAAATAAATGGGACTGGAAAATGCATTGAATACAAAAACTTCAAAATTAGATTTGAAAAAATATTACAAATGAAGTATTTAAAAACTTCATTTGGCTCTCTACATGAGATTCTTATGTTAACTACACAATGCAAATATTTTTTCGCAAGGCAAACAAGAGTTGACATTCAAAGACATGGCATACAAACCACATATATACAATCAACATTCCTTTCACAGATATAAATTTTAAATTCCATTTGAATGAAATAAACTGCATTTTTGCCATCAGAATTCGCTCAACAAAACATTTTTGATGGAAGTGGGCATTGCGCCGGCATACTAGACAACCCAATGAAGACTGCCAGGTCCGATTTTCCCACCATGTGTTGCACTGCTCCTTTAATAAAGCTTCACTTTCAGAGCTCGGAAGTGTCAGAGAATGCCTTCTTACCAGAGCAGTAATAGATACTTTGTGATACAATTTCATAGAAGCATTAGCAAATACTAGAGTGCAGTATGAGTAAACGAACTAGCACTGTTGCTGTGTGCCAGACTCAACATGCTACCGCTGATGCTGAGGTCATCGGCTGGCAGAGGTTCCTGAGAAGCCTCAGCAATGGCCAGAGCATCAAAACCCAGTCGAGCACTCTCCTCGTCGAAAGCTTCTATTTCTCGTACTTGTCTTTCCAAAAGCAACCTCTGTCTCTCAGCTCGCTCTTCTTGAAATTGTTGCTTTTCTAGTTCCATCTGCAGAAGAAAATCATCATTTAAGTACTTTAAAGAGTCATCAGTTGATATGTTGATGGAATTCAACAGAACAACATCTAAGTAAAGCAAGTACTAAGTCAAAGAGAAATTAATAAAAAATTCCAAATTTTCATAGTTTATATAGGAAAGCTAAGCATAGCCTGAAAGCCATGCCACAACAATGCCATCAACTCAAACACTCAAAATGTTTTTCACACCTAATTTTCTTATGGAGAAAATTTTGCAATGCATCTCGTGACATATATAAATAAGAATGCTACAATCCTCAAATAAATATCAAATTCAACTAAATATATATAATACTATGACTAACTGAATGAAACATTATAAATTACGATATGCATTAACATTTAAAAATATAGCCAATATTGGAAGAGGTATTAAGAAAAAGTTTGCATTCCAGCTTTAAGCACAGAAGTTTCCAATTTTACAAGTCCTAACTTAGCATATTAGTGGATTCTTCTGCTTCTAGTATCTGAATGTAGATTTAGATTACTATGGTAAAATTTAAAATCAAAACACCCCATAAGTTTAAAAGAAAAAAATATTAAAAAGAAAAAAAATATTATTTAATTATTAAAAGAAACATAACCATTTTGATGAATTTAAGCACACATATAGATATACAAGAAATTACTCCCTCTCACCAAAAATTGTTAATTCTAATTCTTGAATTAGAAATAAATTTTTAGCATTTAAAATGGGCCAATGCATGAAAATGTGTTTTCTGTGGAAGTTGAAAGTAAATAAGTTTTAAAAATGCAATTTTTATACAACAGTCGTTGTTTAAAACTGTATATTAGCAAATTACTTTTCTTGTATTCTTTGTGCACACAGTTTCATGCTTGTAACTATAAAATTTACAGAGATATGTTCATTTTTAAATTTTGAAGGGGGTTCTACAACAAATTTAAGAGATGTTTTAGACATATACACTTATTTAATGCAAAAAATTGTCTAATAGTACATCAATAACATGTATTGTTCCTTTTAAGGGCTCAAGACTATTAATTTAGAATATTTTTATCACACAAAACAGGGAATTTTCTTTCATCTCCCTTAAACCTTTTTTTTTTGCTGTATGAAATGCTTTATTAATACAGCTATTTCAATTTTGCAGATTATCTATAATTCTTATTCAACTTATTTTTATTAATGAATTGGGGGTTTTACATTTCCAAATATATTTTTTAAAAATTCCATCTTATGCCTATTTTCATATCAGCTCTTCGACTATGTATGTGCAAAAGCACAAAAATGGCATATCTAAGGATAGAACTGTAAAAGTTGTAACTAGTAAACAATTACAGCTTTGATTTATAAAAAAGTGGAAGTGAAATTAAAGAAACTGAATATTTAAACGCAAAAAAGAGTGTAATAATGAACAAATAAAATAATCTTGAAATTATGAGCATACTATTAAGCTTTTCTAAAGAATAACATTTCTGTGTCAAGGAAAGTTTTGAAATACCATTGATATATACTACATGTAATCATAATGTAAACTTAATTACAAAGGAATACAAATAACATTTCCCAAATTACTAACAATCATCTAATAAGTGTATTTGCAGAACACTTCATTAACTGTAAATTACAAGATCCTTAATCTTCCCAAAAGAGAATGAAGCATTATGCCAATGCTACAAAATTTCCAGTTTGACTTATTTTTCAAGTTACTCTTCAGATAATATATATAAAATAATTTCAGAATTCAAAATTTCTAAAATGACAGTGCAGAGAATACATAAAAATAAGTGGCATTCCACCAATATTTATGATTTCATAAGAAGCTATTATCAAAATAGACATCTGAACTTTTGCAGTTAAGTGTAACATCAGGTTGAATAGATTTCTTTCCTAAGAAATATAATTTAGACTACTCGAATTATTCCTTCACATAATCTAAAATGGTGAAAATTTGATAACATTTAAGGGTTTGAAGATATGAAGTTTATTGTCTTAAAATATGTAAGCAACATTTGCCAGGAGAGGAGTGTCAACATCACAAGTGTTGATAAAAAACCTGTCTGATAGAAAATGCATATTCAGGCTTCTCATGGCAGTAATGAACTGGCTAATGGGTCTTCTGCCAATGATCAGACTATTAAGGATGTGTAAGTGTGTTTAAATATATATGGATGAACATGATATATACAAAAATACTTATGGTTTGCACTATACATATTCAATGTTACCATCTACAGCCAGTATGCATCAATACATGCAATTCACTAAGAATATGATACCAGATTGTAGAGTTTCAGAATAACAGTAAAATTTATGATATCAGACATCTCTATAAAAGCTAAGCGGAACTCAATTTAAGTTTAGATATTATTTCACAAGAAATTTCACAGAAATAAAGGGTATTTTAATTACAGCCAATTTTTTATCGCAAGTTAATGATAGTTAAAGACAATTACTTTTTGTTCCAAAAGTACACGTCGTGTTGATACTCTATCTTCTAGTTCACGACGTTCTCTATTGCGCTGAGCTTCTCCTTGCATTTTTATCTTACTCTGGAAGGCAGTGAGTAATTCTAATTCTTGCTGTAACTGGTCCTTTAACTGACGGTATTCGAGCTCTTGGGATTCATCCAATCGAATCTGGAAGAAAAAACAATTGTGTGAATAACAAAGCATGAAGAGATTAAAAAAAAGTTAATTTATCAAATGCATTACTTTATTTACTTAATAAAAAATAGATTACATATAAATCCAGCTAAACTTGTAATGTTTGACAAATTTGTCTGTGTGTGAACTGATATAGCTCCTATCATAAATGAACTTTAGGTAATTTAATTCAAATTTTGAGAAACTTAAGACTAACATTCTAATTAAATATAACCTTTCTTTTTTTAATTAAAAAAGCAGAATCTTTTTTTTTTTGAGGTTCTAAATCGATGTATTACACCACTGTTAACATATTAAAAAAAATTTCCTTTTTGTCTTATAAGAAGTAAATAAAATTACTGCTGTTATAAAACAGTTACCCAAAACAAGTAAATACATTTTTATTTCTTAACCGTTCCAATATATTTTTTTTATACATTCTGAAGTTTTTAGTCATATTTAAAGTATTTCTTTAAGTTAATATTTTTGTCACTAATTGTAATATTTAGTTACTCAATGTATAAAGATAATATATGTAATAAAATTTCAAAAATTCATTTTTTATTTTCAAAATACGTTTTACATTACAAATATTTTCTATAAATTTATTTAATACTTTCTTATTTCAGTATTTAATAAAGTTTAAAAAACACGAAATATCTTCAATTCATGAATACTTGCATAAAAATAAAGAGAGAAAAAAGTTCAAATAGTTGTTTCAGCAATATTTCCAAGATTCAGTGCCAAATAACCAATTTTTGGTAACTTCACAGGAAAATTATGTAGAAAAATTTACATTATCGGTAATACTACAGAAGAAATAATATTTTATAAAGAAAAACCTTAACCCTAAAAATCTTATGAGTGTAGAAGTTACACACACACAATTTGAAGGAAAGTTGCTTTCAAAATGTGCTTCAATGGATATATATTTTCAGAATTTCATTTCATTAACATATTTTTTTTATTCCTGTATTAAATGAAGATTAAATATCTCATCTCTTGGTGAATTGCTTGTCTCATCTCTCATTATATTGCTTTAAAATAAAAATTGCTCGCTTTTTTAAAAAAAAAAGTTCTATATGATATTCTCTATTTATGACAAGAAAATTCTCATAGATATTTTTAAAAGTTTAATAGAAAATAACGGAACTAAAAGGTTTTAAAATGGATATTTATATCATTATTTATTTTGATGTTTTAAAATAAAATAACCATTGGTAAAGATTTGAAAATGTATTAAGAAGCTTTTACATGTAAACAAGATGAAAACCCCAGGTAAAATCACAAGACAATTACTCCAAGTGCAGTCAAAATATGAAGTCATAAACTGATTCTAATATTCAGTAAATGCCCACAAAAATGGAAGATTTCAAATTATGCAGCATCTTCCAAGAAAATCTCATTGATAAAGGTGATTTCATTCAAAATAATAAAATTAGTAGTTCGCTTTCCATCTTCAGAATGAATTTTCAACTAAATAGAACTAAATAGTAAAGCTTACCGATTGTTTTTGGAGCATGTCAGCAATGCTCTGTTCATACTGTTCTCCTAAAATTGCTAGTTTCCGCATCTGTTCTTCCTTCAATTTTTTAATTACTAATTTTTGTTCTTCTTTGGGCGTGGAGGCTAAAATTTGATTTTTCCATGCTTTGTACTGTCTTGTTTGAATCTTACAGGTTTCTCGGAATTGCTTTCTTATCATCAATTCCTTTTGCTGAAAACATTTATTTCATTAATTAGTAACTGATAAAAAAGAAATATAACAGTACTTTGAATTAAGAATTATCTAAAACACACATATGAAAAAGGTATATATAATTAATAACTCTAGCATGTATTTTAAAAAATTAAAATATGACTTTTTTTTATTCTTAGTAGATTTTAACATAGGGATTTCAATAGTGATGACAAATTGTATATAACAAATAAAACAAAAATTATACCTTTTCCATAATAATTACTATTCAATGCTGCATTACTTAAAAGAATGTTATTTTTATTTATTAATGAATAATATTTGAAAGGATGAAAATGACACACTTATATTATCTAATGAAGATTTGCAATCAAAGACCTTAGAAATAATAACTTTTATGTTGATTAGCTACAATGTATGCCCTTAAAGAAAGACAATTCAAAAAATCCCACAAGAAAATTAATGAAATATGAATTCTCATATGAATTATATAAGGATTTAGATTATTGATTAGATTTCTCTCAGAAGAAATGAACTTCTGTAATTAAAGAAATATGTTGCAATTCAGTCGAATTTATTAAAGTGCAAAAGATCATTTGGTCAGTAAAACAAGAAGCCTTAAAATTTTAGCATTCTGAAACAATTTCATCCACCACCCTTTTTATTTACGTTTTATAACCAAAAACTAAAATTCAATGCATTTTTTTTTTTTTTGACAGAATACTTATAACAACATAAAAGTTTGAGCTTGTATTTACCTTCAAACTTTTAGGCTGTTGTTTAACTTCTAAAGCATGCTTTTTTCGAAGCTCTCTTTCTCTTCTTGCATTGTATTCTTGCTGATTTGCTAATTCAGTCTGGTGCTGCTTTCTAATATGCTCTTCCCTTAGTTGATGAACAGCTCTCTGCTGGCGATACTCTAGTTCTTGAGTCATATCATGATGATGAAGTAACATCGAATGGGCTTGTTCCAACTGGGACTGTCTCTTATTTAATTCCTGGAGGAGGAAAAAAAATGGGATACCAATTTAAAATAATTATTTTTACTCCTCATATATATATACACAGTCAATGAAAAGCAAAGAACACAAACATCCAAGCAAATCTGATCCTTTAACTTTACCAACAATATACTTAGACAACTCTTATCAAGCTTTAGAAAAATTACATAAACATTACTTAGATAACTGTAAAAAAATTAATTCAGTGCAATTTCTTCATTATCTTAAAGCATACCGAAATAATAAAACCTATATATTATTCAAACACTGCTTCAGAACAAAATTCATTAAGAAATTCATTAATTAAAATATTTAAACAATAACTACCCAAATATGATAGAAGTTTTCAAATTTTTGGCATAGATTATATAATAATAGCTTATTTCTACTTTTGACAACCCAACAGTCAATTAGGAAGTCACAGTTTAAATAACTTAACATTTTTAATTCCCTTTTAGATTTTTTATAATTATTAAAATTAAACTTACAATTTAAATATAATTTTAATACCTTTTTCAATTTTTATGCTAAAATAAATAATTATTCTCCTACACTCAATTGGTGTTGAATTTTCAATGCCAATTGAATCAACGCAATTGCGTGAATTTTCTATTTGCCAGTTGGGGTAACACAATACAGATAAGAAATTTTTAATTTTCTTTATTCTGTATCAATTTAATTTAAAAGTACTTCAAAATGAATCTGAAAAATACACTCATTAGCAATGTTTAATTTTAAATGCATCAAACACTAATAAAATAAATAAAATCATTTAAAATAATTGGTTAAGCCTAACATTATTAGCATAGGTGGAAAACACACTGAATTCGTTACTTATTTGATGTTAGGAAATGAAGATTTTTGGCAAGAAAGTTAGCTTTTAATTAATAGAAAATTAATGAATTAATGTTGGAAAAACTGTATTATTCCTTTTGTAAGAAACTTGTTCTCGCCCTTTTTGACAATCAAATTTTAAAAATTTACTATATAATAAACATTATAAATAATAAATAGATTTTATTTTATAATAATAAGAAAGTTCATTAATAACCAAATCAAAATTTGAACAGTTCATACACAAATATTTTAAAATTCTTTCAACCATAGTAATAATACAAATAACTTAAATAAAAGATATCTACTACATTACAGAACCAAGTAAACAAAAAAAAAATGATTAAAGCTATCTTCATTTGTTTTAATTACTAACACAATAAAAATAATTAATGAAATTTGAGCATTTATTATTTAAAATACATGTTAAAAAATTTCAAATTCTTAAATTTATAAATAATCTGGACTTATTTTTTATGTACACATAAAGATGTCAAGAACATTTTTACATAACAATAAAGGCAAAATAGATAAGTGAAAAACATTTCAAGCTTTTGAAAGTAACATTTGCTTCAGAACAAAAAAATTGAAATTGTCTAATCAATTAATTGACAGTTAAATAGGCATAGACATAATTAAATGTATTAAAAATACATTTGATTAAATTTGTGTATATACAGATAACAGGCTTTTATTTCTTTAACAATTTTATTACTATTAGATATGCATTCTTAAAAACAAATTTTAAGTAAAAAAAGCAGGTTTAAAATGTATGTAAACGCTAGCTTTTGTAGAATTTGATAGTAAAAAGTTTTAAAAAAATAACTTTTATATGGCTTTCATTGAAAAAATGCATTAATGAGTAAAATATTTTTCATTAATTCATATAGGTACATTTTATATTTTTACCAGTAAAACTTTTATATAGCCCCCCCCCCAACTTTTAATATAAAAGAGCTTATTGCAAGTTTACATGAAGCATTTCATAATTAAGAAATGATTCAGAACAGAAATGCAAATAAGAGCATTTTTGAGCAAACTTTATAAAAACTTCAATCAACATATATCCGGTCATAAAATTTAATGAATATTAATAAGTGCATTTCCTGATTTCATCTTAATAAGTTAATGTAACTTGATGTATTATCCTTGAAATTTCTAATTTTTGTTCAAATGCTAGAGGTCAGAATAAATGGTCAAAAGGTTTATTTATATATGTATTCAGGTAAAAGCGGGACACAAAGTGGGTTTATGTGCAAGAAGAACATTTTACTCAATGTGGCTTTTTCATTCAGGAGAGATAATAAAAAATCCATTTTTATAACTCTTCATTACAGCACTACCAAGTGTTTTCATACAACTACCTAGTTTAATTAATGAAATTCTGCATTGGAATTATATATCTAATCATAATATTAAGAAACTAGACACTTCCTCTTTTCAGGCATACCCTGCAGAATGCAACAACTAAAATAGGTCTTTTAACACCTTTTTGGCATATTCAGGCTCAAATATTTCAAAGAAACAAGCAAAACTGCACAGAAACATTTACTTACATCACGTAACAAATTTTGTTCCATCTGGTGATATTGAAGTAACTTCCGCCTGCGGAATTTACGAATTTCTAAACGATGAGAATCACCTTGTTCTCTTTGAAGGCGTTGCAAAGATGCTGTTTGGCGTTGAAGAACTTCTTCCTTGTGGTTACGCATTGCATCGTCTCTTTGTCGAGAAGAAGCGTCACTACTGATTTCCTACAAAAATCATTAACTAAAATTAAATATACAAATACATACCAAACATTTATTAAGATTTCAAACTTCATATATTATTTATATATTTTTTTCTTCTAAGGTAACTCATATTTTCAATTTCTATTCACAACAGTATATTTATTAATAATCTGTTTGCTAACAGATGTCAGGATTAACGGATATATTTGGTAAATTGTTCAATAGGTAAGAGTCTAATATTAATAGTTTTAAGCAGTACACTGCATCTAATACATTCAACCAAGAAGAATCATTAGGAAATATTAAAATGCAAATAAGGTCTACTAAATTTTTTATTTAATATTTTAAACATAAATACAACAGGTTATTTTTTTTTTTCTTTTCCATTCCACAAATGTCTAAAAAAGCATTACATACCCGTTTCAAGCGATCTTTTAAATACTTGTACTCTGTTTTTTGCTGTGCTTGGAAACGTTTAATTTCATCTTCATGTTGTTGAGATATACTTTTGCTTAAGCGTTTTTCACTAGCCAAATTTTGTTTAAGCTGAAAAACATAACAACCAAACTTCGATTATAAACATTAAAAAAAAAGTCTTCTTAATAATGGGATACATTAATATTAGAAATAAATTCAAGTGTATTACTATAAAAATCTATGCAATGAAAACATGTAGTAAAAGTTCTAACAAAATATAATATATAAGATTGATGCTGAGCAAGTAACTAAGATATTCATGTTTGTATACAGATAAATCAAATATTAAAACGGAAAATATCTCGTATATTATTAGATATCAAACATTATTCAGTATACTACAAGGTTTTGGAAATTAAGAGAAAAACCGAGTAAAATTACGAGGAAAAAATCTAGTAACTAATATTAAATATTTGTGTGGACAGGGGGAACTAATAACCCTAAACAGAAATTGATCAGGCTAAGTGTTATGACCATTTCAAATTTTAGGTAAAAGGGCTCTGTAATAGTAAATCAAAATAAACTTTTTAAAAACATATGGGTAATATAGACTTTTTAAAAATTTAGAAGAAAAATTATATAGAATATTTATTACATACAAGGTGTGCTAATATTTCCAATTAAAAAATATATTGATTTCATGTAATGTTACAGTAAACTGCCAAATTGCTTTATCATTATCTTTTACTGAAACCAGACTGCAATTCTGATTGTTTTAAATAAATCTAATAATTAATTTTAAAAAAATTTAATTCCATTTTCTTAAAGCATAGCTGAAGAAAAAATGATTTTTATTTCATAAATTATTTACAATATTAATTTATATGTGTGTTTGTGTCTGTGAGAAAAAAAATGAATACCGAAATATAAGTTCCATATGTAAGCATGGGTATGAGAAGATTAAAGGTAAAATGATTCAAAATGGCATTAACTGAAAAACTGTATTGTAACATATGTTATTATTTACAAATTTTGTCAAATTTCTTTGATTTGAAATTTTTACAGATATTATATACCATATATCATTCAGAACCCAATTAAAACCCTACTGTGCAAATAATGGGTAAAATATTTCAAATAAGGTAACCAATATAAGCCAAAAAAATAATTTCATTTTAAAAATTAGAGATTTGAAAGATAAAATAAATTGCTCAGCTTAAAAATAAAATTTATAACAAAGAAAATTATTTACAGCAAGAATATTATTTATATGTAAACTTAGTTCCAGTAAAAATTTCAAGAAATCTCTTTTTATCATCATTATTAATAATGAGCAAATTAGATCAAACTCCAAAAAATTTATTTGAAAATCACTACTAAATGCAAAAGCTAACAGCTATGAAATACTCACCCTCCATTATTTCTCAATAAAGCATTCTCAGTAACAAAAGAATTAAAACATACAATTCTAGTTAAAAAAAAAAAACCAATTTATAAAGCTTAATATAGCATCAAGGTCTGCAAGTATTAAATTCTTACCTTCCTTTCTAATTCCTGTTGATGTTTTACTTGTAATTTTTCTAATTCTTTACTAAATTGTTGAAGTAGATTTTCATACTCCTTATCTAATTTTTGTTTATGTTCTTCCATTTCTTGTTTACATTTAGCTTCAAGCTGTAAAAATATCATGAAAAATGTTTAAAACAAACAAAAAAAAGTAACCAATGCTATAACAAAGTCAACACAAAACACTAACTTGTAAAAATAAAACATTGAGTACTAACTTGTATAAGAGCTTTCTGATGCTGTCTCCTCATACGTTTATAACCAGACATTTGCTCATGCATGTGATTTTCTTGTTCATGCTCTTTAATTTGCCTGGTCACAATGGATGTGGTTCGTATTGTAGCAAAGTTATTTGCACCTACATCAGCACTATTTAAACTTGTAGAAGAGGAATTCTGGTAACAAAAGAGTAAATATTTTAGAATATCACTTCATACCACAACTACAATGTTGATTTTAAGAATTGATCAGTTCTTGTTAGTAAATCAAGAAATACTGAAAAGACATAGACATGATATTCATTTTCAATATGTAAAATAAACCAATATAACTTAAAAGCTATTAAGATACTACCAATAATTCAATCTTGTAATCTATGGCTTACAATAATGCCAACATAATAAAATTTTAGATTAATTATTGTTACTTGAGTCTATTTTTATAAACTATAATAAAAAACATAGTAACTTATGATTATCTTTAGGTTGTTTTTTTTTAAATAAGGATGTGAACATGATTTACATAAAAAATACAGTCAATTTTTATTATTGCTATGCTTTCTTTTTTTCATGGAAAATTTTTAATGTAACTACATTTCTCTTAGTTTTTACTTTTGCCCAATGATAATCTCAAGAGCATTTAATATAACATGTATTTGTCAGGATATACATAATTTATCTTAAGTATAAAAATAGAAAAATGAAGCTTACCGATGGACTAAGACGGATTCCTCCCCGCTCCCTAAATGAAGCTGGGTAATTATAGGTAGAATCTGTCTCGGAGGTAGGTGGAAGACTACTTGTACTGCTGCTTTGACTGCCAGCACTTACATTTTCACTTTGTTGGCTGTGTGTACTGGTAATACTATTACTTTTACTGCTATCGCCCCCAATCTGATCATCTTCCTAGAAACAAAAAGAAAAATTTACCACAGTGATAAAAAATGTTT
This sequence comes from Argiope argentata, assembly GCA_026289955.1. Classification (NCBI taxonomy): domain Eukaryota; kingdom Metazoa; phylum Arthropoda; class Arachnida; order Araneae; family Araneidae; genus Argiope; species Argiope argentata. The sequence goes on along the minus strand of JAOUZG010040955.1, from coordinate 2,442,542 downwards.
ATTATTATATATAGTAATTAATTACACATCCAAAGTGATCAGTATGCATTTACGATATGTAGCAAATTAATTAGGATAACTTTTAATTTTGAAATGCTCATAAAAAGGGAGGGAGAGAATAAAAGGAAGAAAAATGTATACAATTTTCAAAACTAAAAATTTAAGGATTTCTTAGTTTCAAATGCTAAAATATTCAGTTAAAAAGATCCTGCCTTTTTTAAAAAAAATCTATTATATTCTATTCCTAGTTAAGAAATGATTAGTAAACTTCTACAATATAACTAATTATAAGTTATAGAATGCTAAGAAAGGTAGAATTTGGGTATACATTTTGGATGCTTCAATCAATTAGAAGGGAAAAAAGTTTCAATTCATAGCATTACAGCAGATGTTTAGTTTAGAATTCTACAAAAGGCAGCAAATCAATATTAGCAAGTCAAGATAAGCAGTGCACTAATATTTTAGATAAGTGCTAATCCTATAGAGCATTATGTTAGTACTTACAGTACTGTCTTCTTCTGGTTCTCCAGTACTCACTTCGTTTTCTTGCGAATCCACCATTAAAATTTTCTTCATTTTACGATAATTTAAATTGTCCAATTCTCTAACAGCAGCTTTTGTACGATGTATAAGGTCCATTATTACCCTAGACGGTCTAGGATTAACTATGAAAGGATGCTGGAAAAAAGTATAATGAATGTTGAATTTTTGTCAACTATGGCTAATTTGAATTGGTGATTGATTTAAATTAATTTTCTACCACTCATTTTAAAATAAAATTATTTTGTGTAATTTACTTCTGCATTAGATATAAAAATAAACAAGATGATTAATTTATATAGAAATAATGTTGTATTACTACATATAAAAGCAGGGGAAAGGCTAATTGTTTCAAATAATAATTTTAAATCAAGAAAAAGATTTAAAATCTCTTAATTGTCTTTTAATGAGGAGAAATAAGATATCAATATCTCCAAGACAATGATTATTCATTTCTGTTAAATAATAAAATATTAAGTTATTGTATATCTAGAAATTACAACATTAATTTTAAACTCACAGTAAAAAGAGAAAAAAAATGATTAACAGAAGTTTAATACCTGTAACAACTTGGCAGCAGTTGGTCTATCAGTAGGATGTTTCTGTAAACATGTTTCTACAAAATGATGAAAAGAATCTGACCTAAAAGAAAGAGTGAACATTGAATAACTAATAAGGAGAATATTTTCCAAATTACTTTTAAAGATAAATAATTGATTACGAAAAATTGTTTTTCCCTTTTGACTGTTTTACAGTAAAGGAAAGAATACACTTATGAAAAATAGAAGAAAAAAAGTCACATTCCTCAACTGTAGAGAAATATAACTGTCGCCAACAGTTCAAATGAAGAATAGTCAACAAACTAATAACAAATGTTTATCCAAAATTTCTACAGTAATATTTAAAAAAAAATTAATTAAAAAGTAGGAAAAATCATAATTATTAAATTTAAATGAAATGAGTAGTAAAAAAATCAATACACAGTAGAATTCAAAGTATTTCTACAAATAATAAAAATTAATGAGTAAGTTTCAAACTAAACTGTTTGATCTAAAACTACCAAATATTACATGTGTGTAAGCCTACTGTTATCCCTAAATTTAATTTAAATCCTAATATTATCTTAAGTCAGCTATGTTATTCTAAATTAGACTTTAATAACCTGATTCAAATCCCATTTTTAAAAAAATCAATTATTTCAAACATGGGCTCTAAAAATGGCCCTTTCTTTGTTTCTTAAACCATAACAAAAGAAATAAAAACATCAAGTGTTACAGCTGATTAAAAGATACCAAAGATTCATTTCCCTAAATTGACATGTGTCAAAAAATTTTCTATCAGAATATTGTAATAAAACTGTTAAAGGGAAAAATTCTTTCACGATTATTCTTTTCTGGCGAGCCAATGCACCCCACCCCCCATCTGCTTTTGTCCACAATAACCAAATTATGTCTCACATGGTAAAACAAATTGAAATTTAAAAAAGCCTCTCTGTTTTGGACATCAATCTGGAAGAAGAAAAAAATGCTAAAAGACTGGTCTCCATAAGAAAGGACAAAACCTTATATAAAACATGGACAGAAAACACAATTAAACTAATAAAGCTTTAATGTTTGGTGAAATAATGAAGTGACTTAAATTAAATAAACCAATATCCTTAGAACCAGGCAGTCATTGAAAGTGGCTAGGTCAAAATACAGGTAATATCTTTTGTACATACATTTGTTGCAAAGACTTTATCTTTTTTTAAATATTTAGCATGATACTTTATAAATGAATTTAAGCCTTAGAAAAATAACTACAGATGTTTAAATGAAGTTTTGTATTAATTATTCTTAGATATTCGAAATTTAATTCTTGCAATATTTTGCAAAAGCAAAGGAATAAATGGTATTTATTAGTGTTCCTTAGATCATTATAACATTAAATATTTTAGAATTTAATATTCAATTAACTTTGATGTATACATAGATTTACTAATTTTGGCTTGATCTTTGTCTTGTTCTTTTTAAAAAAATAAAGATACATAAAGTTCAAAATTGTTTGCAAGTATATTGATTGTATAGATAAAAGTGAAAAGACACTTTACAAGGATATATTTAAAAAGAGAAAAGAGAGAAAAAAAATCTTACCAATCACCAGGACCTAAAGATGGTGAATCATTCTGGGCTATATGATACAAGGCACTCATTGCATTCATATTAAAATAAGGAGGTTTTCGTTCAGCTAAAAAGGAAAAGGAAAATTAAAATGAAATCTGTTATGCATATTTCAAAGTACCATGTCAGAACATAATTTCTTGAATAGCCAAGCACCACGTGCTCGTTCAAGTTAAATTATGTTTTTATTCATTTTAATTGTTCCATTGAATGAGTCAATTTGGTATTGCAAACGATCCAAATAAAACTGTCTCATATTTATTGTTTAAAAAAATATTAGATTTTCCTATTTATTTCTTTTCTTATAATCACATGCTCAAAATGACATTTTTCTAGGTTTTATTTACTGTAGTAAATAACTTATTTTTTTAAATCAGAGCTTTTCTAAATGCAGTGGCAACACATTATTAAAAGCTGATTTGTTCAGATGCTCGTGCAGATAATAAAATTCGTAGTTTTCGCCTACAGATTAAAATTTTTATTTTTCCCCTATGGATTTTTGTTAACACCAAAAACCTCATCCCAAAAACAATATCATGTTTTGACATGATAAATAAATAATGGTATTTTTAAAAATTATTAACATGGAAACTGTTAGCATAAACTTTTTACATAAACATCCAACTATTTTTCAATACCAACAAAACTCATAAATAATTACAAGAAGGAGTGAACTTTTAATTAATTCAGTAGCAAATTAATGATCAATATACCAATTATAATATTTATGTTTTTACATCACGATTTTTTGCTTTAGTGATATTAAATCCAATTGTCATTTCATATTCATCAAACTCAAAATATAAACTATCTATGCCTTTTTCAAAAGATGTGGGAAAAATAAAAGAAAAATACAAATAAAGGGGGGGATCGATTATAAATAATAATAAAAGCTTAAAATTTAATTAATATAACATTAAAACTAAAACCTACAAATTTGCAAATACGAAAACATTGTTATTTCAAAATATATTATTTTCAATTCTCGCATTCAAAGGAATAAAATAAAAATGTTAAAAATAAAAGATATTTACAAATGATAAAGATCAGTTCTATAACTTTAAAGTTTGAGGAATGCTACTTTCATAAATTAAAAACCTTTCACTCAAGTAGAAATCTTTCAATTATTTTTCAGCTTTTTAATTTTTACACACCTAATTCAATACAAGTGATACCAAGTGACCAAATGTCCACTTTGCCATCATACTGCCCTTCATCCATGGCCAAAATAACCTCTGGTGCCATCCAGTATGGAGTTCCAACAAAAGAATTGGCAGGGGAAGCCATTGATGCCGAACCAAAATCAGCTAATTTTTTTTTAGAAAAAGAAGCAAATATAAGAAAATGATCATTTATAACCTGACAAGAGTACACAAATTTAATTCAATACTGTTTTTCTAATTGCAAACATCAATGATTCATTTAAGAACGGTTTAAATTGTAGTATTTACGTAAAAGCATTATGAAGAACATCAATTAATTACTTTTTATGCCAATGTCATAGATCTCATACTAACATAAGTTGCAGTCAAAGTTAATATTTCTTTATCAAATCGAATCGTCTATTTAAAGGAATGTTTTCAAAATTAGTATTGCATTAAAAATGAGGGAAATTTTTAAAATAATTATATAGTTAACATAATAAAAGAATGAAAAGGTCTTTTTTTAATGCAAAGAAAAGAAAGTTTACAATGCATATTTCTGAAATAAAGTTCAGTCACTATCATGCAAATTATGGATTAATAAATGAGAATATTTTCCAAAAAAAGATCCTTCTTTTCATAGATGGTTTATGAAGATCAATAAAATCCAAGAATATATACACATACACAAAATAATAATAATAATTTCCTATTCTTTGTCAAGTTATCTAAAATGATCTTGCACAACCAAGTTTCATTTCATACTTAGCCTACTTAGGATGCTCATGTTGTTAGAAATATGAAGAGAACAAAGTCAAAGTAACTTTCATGGAAAAAATAATAATATCAACTTTTATTTGGTAGTAGCATTCTTGAATATTTATTTAAAAAATATCTCCATAGGAAAGAATATATAAAAAGCTGAAAACTTTATAATTACCTAATTTGACAGTCCCATTTTCTGTGAGCAAAATATTACCAGCTTTCACATCTCTGTGAATTCTACCTAAAGAATGTAAATATTCCAATCCTTGAAGAGCATCTTGACAAATGGCAGCTATTTCTTCTTCCTTCAGAGGCTTTTTGTGTACTATAATAATTATAAAATCATTCAATTTGAAATAACTATGCAATAATTTAGATAATATTAAATGGTTCAATCATCCTTAGAGCAAAAAATTTTATTTAAAAAAAAAAAAAAAAAACTAGAGACTCACAAGAGAAGTGACTTTCATAGATACAATATTCCTATTCTTGTAAGTGAAATTCTAATAATTCTGAGTAATTACTAATTATATTTTCTCAACCAGCCTATTTTAAAACAAATACATCCAATTTTGTTACTAAAATAAAAAAGGATGTTATCTAGAATTCTAATTGGCCAAATTTCCAAATCAGAATATTAATTAAATTTGTTATTACTTTATTAATGTATTATCCCATAAATAACTTAGTTAATAAAAAATATTTAAATCTAATCACAATTCTTTTAATTCATTCTTACATTTTTCAAGAAGTAACCGAAACTATTATACAGAAAGAAAATAATAACTTACCTTCTATGATGTCTGAAGCAGACCCTAAGCAATATTCCATTATCAGCTAAGCAGAATAAAAAAGAAATTTTATAATTCATTTTGAGTTAATTACAGCAATATGTAAATAAACAGGTAGAGATAAATCTAGATATTAAAGAAAAAACATATACTCTAAATAAAGACAAACAGAGCATATTTATAAACTAAAAAAAAAGACTTTTCAGAAAGCTTTATAAAATGATTCAATTTTGTAACTAACCCATGCTGTGTGTTCTTTTAAATAACAGCCTTTGTAATCAATAGTATTTCTATGCTTCAGCTGACGTAGAAACTTCACTTCCTTTATTATGTCTTGCCATTTCTAAAACAAAATAATAAATCATTCATATTGCATAATTTAGTTTTATAGAAAGTTAAGGAAAAAATAATAATTACTTATACCTTTATTTTTCAAAAAACATAGCACAAGTAATGGATTAGGGAAGCAAAAAGGTTTTAAGAAAACAAGCAAGAAAAGAATATATTTGAAAAATAGAACATTTCAGAGTGCCCAAGTTTAAAGACTAACTCTCATTATTTAAATATTGTAATGAATTATAAAATGGAATGAGTGTGCTCTTTGATAAATTAAGAAATTCAGTCAAAATAGGAGGAAAATTTAACAATTTCAAAATGTTATACCATTTTTATACCTGATATAATTTTTTTTAAACACGACATCTAACAAATACAGCATCTAGAATAAATGTTGAAGTATGTATAAATAAAATATAATAAAATACAGTTATAAATAATATAATATATATATAATAAAATATAGTTATAATATTATATAGTTATAAATAAAAACTCCAACATTTTAAAAATATTTTTTTAAAAAGAAAACGTCTGAGTAAAAATTATTTTAAACTATATATATATATATATATATAATTCAAAATTTGACAATCAAAAAGAAATTCTTACTTCTGCTGACTGTTTGCCAGTAAAAGACATCTTTTTAATAGCAACCACCTCCTTTGTGACTGCATTTCTAGCCTGTAAGACAGATATAACTTAGTAAAAGTAGGGAAAGTTACACTGAAATTATTCTTTATTAATAAACTGAATTCCTAAATTTAATATTTGACTTATAATTTTACAGTTAAATAATGAAACTCTTTCATATTTTAAACAATGCAATTTCACATAATTAAATAAACACATGTTTATTATAATTATAAAAAAATAGAATGATAATTATATTTTACTCACTGTCTCATGTGAAGAACTAACCACCATTGGTTAGCTTGCTCAAAATATAACTTTTCATGTCGTTAAATAACTATTTAAAATTATTCCTATATTATTTGAATAAATATTAAAGTAAATATATAAAGTTAACAGAAAGTTTATATTTATATCAAGAATTGACTTTTTCTACATATGCTTTCAAAATTAAGCTATAGAATACTATGAATTAGATTTCAATATCTGTTAAATCTAATCTTATAATTGGTAAATTGCTGCTAAAAAATTTAAATTTGGCTATTGTGCCATATTTTTAAATTTAATATCATTAAAAAATTACTTTCAGAATATGTTATAAAACATTTGATAATGAATAAAACTTTTATATTCTTCTAGTCAAAATATTTATATAGAAGGGAAATGAAATAATTGGAATTGCTAAATTATAAAGGTATAAAATATGCATTTAAAAGAGAGTAAATCATTTTAAGCAAATTATAGCTATGTAGACTGAAAAATAAATATAAAAAATTAAATAGCATCAAATAATGACTAAACAAAAGTATATTTTTGACAATAACTAAATTAATATACTATAGAAAGAAGAGTTTTTTTTATTATAAATTGCAATTATAAAATAGCATAACTTAAGCAAGAAAACAAAATACATACTCTTTCATGCAAAAGTAATCATGGTTAAAAATTAATTTCCCATAAAATCAATAAATAGATGAATAATTTTTGAAGATACTTCATTACAAAACTAGTTAAGCATTGATGGAAATTCCTACGTCAAAGGACAGAAAAGAGAAAAAAAAAAAAAAATTTCTGCAAAATTTGTTACAATTAGGGGAATATTGTATTCAAATGAATTAATACTATTTGAAAATAAATTTTAAGAGACATTTTCAGAAGATATACAATTGCTAAAAATATTAGAAGTTTTTAAAGTTCATAAAAGATTAATTTTAAATTTACAGAAACATATTACTCACATAGTAAACTGCACCAAAACTTCCATGGCCAATCTCCCGTAGATCGATAAATATTTTTTCTGGGTCTTCTTTATCAAATAACTCGGCTATTTCAGGATCTTTGAGGCTACCAGGCCTTATATAAATGAAAAAGAAAATTAATAAAAAAGTTATATTTAAACTATATTACTTTTTCTATAATTCTTAAATATAAAAATAATAATTAATCTATCAATATACATGCAGAAGCATACTAATATTAGATTTTTTTTAATAGATCTATTTGTAATGACCAATAAAATATTTTAATCTAAAATGGAAGTTGTAATGAACCTTCTTTACAAAATAATTCAGACTAACTTTTTTTTAAAAAATTGAAATGAAGTTAACATAATGGCATATGTAACTTTTATAACAAATTGAAAGCAATACACATAATTAAATAATAATTAACAAAATAGGCACAAAGCATTAAATCATTAAATAATAATTAACAAAATAGGCACAAAGTATTAAATAACAGAAAATTTCTGTATAGATTAATATTTTATATGCTGTTATTTGATGATGCTTGTATGAAATTTTTATAAATATATCTATAAATAAATTTATTGATTGTTTTGAATCCTTTTTCTCATTAAAAAATATTTGACAATACTGTTGATAAAATATAAAATTTAAAACAATAAAACATAAAATATTAACTTAAATTATAACTTATCTTCAACACATTATCAAAGGTACTCCTCACTTAATGACTACTCAAAAGTTAAGCCGAATTTTAAGCAAGTTTTCATGTTCCACTACCAGATATGTGATTGCTTTTGGGGGATAGAGCTACTAAGCAAAATGAATGTATTATTACTTCCAATTTTTAAATATATTCAATGTAATTCTCATCGTAACTAATATTAGGAATCAAATTTGAATGCACAATTTTTCTGCATGAAAAAAATATATATTCAGAATAATAATTCAAAAATTTTAAGCTTCTTAAAATCCCTACAGTTTTAAGACAATGAAATATATTTTATGTTATTCGACCATGTTTTAATTATTTAATTTTCTACTCATCTTCAATTCAGTTGTCTTTGACTATGATGAGATGAATAGTGCAATATGGTGATAACCAGCCTAAATTTCACCACATAATAAAGATTTTAATCCAAGATGAAGCTTTTAAACATACATGTACTTAATAAATGATCATGTTAAAAGGGTGATTTATATAACAAAGCACCACAAACCCTCAATTTAGAAAACAGTTCATCTTGCATCATCTGTTACTTATACTCAAACTGTGTGTTATCGTTACACTTGATATTGCAATCAGAAGTACCTTTAATGAAAATAATTAAATAAATCATATTTTATTAGTTATTGAATATTTTATTAAACATTTATTTGCTCAGATTCATTTTGTAATATTGCCTTTGTGAATTAAAATGTTTTAACATTTTCTGCCATTTAATTAATAACAAAATTAATTTACACAGAAAAAGAGAAATATGTTTTGAAATTTAAATTTATTTTAACATTTTCTAAATACAAACAATCAAATTACTCACCGACCAACATGTTCTACGATCAAGTTGTGGAAATGGAATTCGGCCATTAAGTGAGAAGTACTTGTATTATATTCTGAAGGAACCCATTTTAAATGAATAATTTTTAAAGGTATATAATAAGTAAAAAGTTTATAAATTTTATTAAAATATCAAATACCCAAAGAAAACTTTTAATATTTATAAATCAAATTATTTTTCAAAGTAGCATAATCTTACCTAGGTAACGATGGCATGATAGCCACTATTAAACTCAAGTCTTATACTACTGACTAAAATGTTTCTGGTGTTACTAAACTTGCTATTCTCTCTAAAGACTTCAGTCATGAATAATTTGTAAACTTTTAGCTACATGTCTGGAAAAGAAAAAACATATTAATATGGCAAATAAACTATGTAAATATAAGATATATAATGCAAGAAACACACACATTATAAATACATATATATATTGAAAGTCAACAGTAAAGGCGAAAAGTGGAAATGTAAATAATAAATACATTAATTGATTATTTAGGGGAGGGAATACTGCAAATTTCAAAAGGAATGGATTTTTTGCTAATAATATTGAATAATTAAATTGAAATATACTATCTTCATTCCTAAGTACTAAATTGTTAATTTTAAGCATTGAGGAGCAATTAATACAAATGCATAGTCTCATTTATTTATACTTTTAATTAAATTATTTTCATAGTAATCTTCAAGCAATAGATATTTGAACATTTATTTTGTATGAGCTTTATATCATTTTTCCCATTTTTTAAACAGGTTTTGGATAATTTAGTCTTTAATTCCAGTTTATTTTAGATTTTCACTTTGCTTTTAAGATTGTAGTTATATTTCAGCAATTTATATATATTCATCACTTATTTCAATATTCACTTTTTGAATGTCACTTTAAATATATTTCAAAGTAAAATTTCTTATGTTTCTTCCAAACATTTGAATAAGAAAATATTCATTGATGGTAAATGCAAGATATTTTAATTTAAAGTAATGATTCAACAAATTTCAATAAAATACTGTAACTGTAGATGACTTTCTCAGTAATGTACAATGATTAATGTTAAAAAAATTAGAAAAAGGTGGAAAAGTTTACACATTTTAAATCAAGAAACCTTGATCTCAAAATCCACAAATTTTTACTCCATATACAGAATATAGACATTAATTATACTATTCTTTACAGCATTCCACATTAATTATACTATTCTTTATGCAAAAACTTTTGAATTACTTAGTTTTACACATACATAATAAAATACATGAAAACATTAATAATTAAATGAAAGACTAAGTTCATTTAGAAAATTTAAATTCATCAATAGCAAATATATCATTCATCATTAGAATAGAATCCGTACATTACACCCTCCCTATAAAAAAAAATAATAAGAGTGGAAAAATAAACTTCAAAAAAAGAAAATGTGAACTGTAAATTTAAAATATTTAAAATGTAAGAAACTAGAAAGGTAATAAAATAAGAACTGAATGATAACATTTTGTAGCTAGTGAACTTATTTTAAAATTAGTTTGCAGACCTCAACTTTGTATTATAGACACCAAATTTGCTACAATGATTTACCACTTCTATTTTTGAAGCGAACTTCACATCATTCTATTTATAATAGATGTGATGCTAAAATCAGTATAGACTAAGTTTACGAAAAATCAATGATTAATGGTAATTACTTTTATATTGAATAAACAGTAAAATAACATTTAAAAAAATGAATTTAACACTAAAGTTACCACGAGCGGGTCAAATGACCCGTTTCCAATGGCAATTCCAATGGATAGATGAATCGCCGGTAGGTTTAGTGTTAAAAAAATTCACTTAGTTAAAAATAAAATATAACAAAAATAAATGACTTTAAAATTATATTTTGAAGATTTAGAGAAGCAAGAAAAAGTATTCTGAAAAATTAAATTTGGGATAAATATTAAGAATTTTAAATTACTGTAAAGTAACAAAGCTATATTTACATAAAATATTCTATTTATTAATAATTTTTATTACTTTTTAAAAATTTAATACTAATACAATAGCTAAATAAAATTATTTTTAATATTCAAAGACAATTAAATTTGATGCAGCAAAAGCTATATTCATCCAGCATTTAAGTAAATTATATACCTGAAATTAAAACTTAAATTTTAGAATCATAATTCAGGAATAGCTAGAGATTTATAATTAGATATAAATATAGAAAACAATCAAGAGTTCATAATGAACCATGAAAATTATACAACTGCAAAATAATAAGAATATTAAAATGTCAAATGCAGAAAGATTAATGTCAATATTTGATATTGAATATTATATATATATATATATATATATATATTTAAAGATGATGATTAACCAAAAAATAACTTTAAAATGATACGTAAACATGGTTGAAATCAATAAAGTAGGATAATTTATGATGGCAACATAATTAATGGTATTTCTGTAAAATTTTGAAGATGAAAAAAATAATAGGAATTTAAGTTAACAAACAAAAATTCAAAACTGGCAAGTCTTGCTGTCTTATAACAAAACATTGATTAACAGTACCATAAATTCTTTCTCAGAGGTTCTCCAAAATGAATTCTAGAAATTTGTCATATATCTAGACTTTGTCAACAAACTTTGCACTGGATTGGATAAAATTCATTAATCAACCACACACTAAGCTTCACTTCAACCACAGAAATATTATATTGTAGGGGATAAGCCATCAATTAATCAAACAGAAGATTTTAATTGCTTGAGAGTTCAAGTACCATTAACACTATATTAATGAAAAGAGCAAGAATTATAATAGAATACTTAATTTATTTTTATCATATATAACTGAACATTACATTTTATCATACATAATTGAAGACAGAAATGCTGTTCAAAAAGAAGAATGTTATTTAGAAATATCCTCAGAAAAAACTATGTTAAAAAAACTAAAATAGAAAATTTATAATTTCCTTTTTGTCTGCAATTTAGGAAAAAATATTACTATAAGTAACAAAAGGTAAACCAAGTTTTTCATCTTTGTTTGCAAATTCCTTTATGTATCTAGAGTTCTTGTCCCTCCATAAAAAAGATATTGTTCTTTGATAAATCATATACTCATGGTTCATAATAACGATATTATATTTTATAATATATTATGTTTACATGTATTTGTATTATTATTAAATGGCCTAACATTATGAAACTTACTAAGCAGAATTTAAATGTTACAATAAAGATAACTGAATTGAAATTCAAAACTTTTGAAAGGAAGAAATAATTTAAAATCCAACATATTTTCCTCAGAAGAAATAGTACTACAAAATATAATCAATACTTTAATTTTATACAAATTTTCATAGAAATAGTTACTAAAATTAAATACCCATTAAAAACCCTGTAAAATTCTATAAATAACCGCCATGTAAAAAATTAACAAATAATTATTACATGTAAACTAAATTTAAACAAACTTATACAAAAACTTAAGCATAAAGCACAAATTTCGATACGAGTACTTTTTATACAAAAAGCAATAATTAAGTTTCTAAAAATAAAATAATAAATTCAATAGAATTAGCAGATGCCATTATATATTGAGATAAATAAATGGTGCAACTAAATCTACCAAAACCAATAAATTGAAAATGAAAGGAAGGTTATTTGCATGCTTCTACTATGTTCCTTTAAAATTCTCATTTATTCATCAAATTAAATAAAAAATAAATCCCATGAAAACGCAATATTAGATATATACATAGATATGACAAACAGATACAAGCATATAATATGGCAGCCACTACAAAGACTGTATGGATCAATTTTTAAAGCCAGTGATTAAACAATCAAGCACAATTATCCGATAAAAATACAGCTTTTGTTTATTTTTCACTCCTCAAAAAAATCCTGAATCATCTGTTAATAAGCAAACAAAGACGATCAAGAAATTTGACTTTTTTTTCTCGTTCATTTTGATAAATAAAACATAATGTAAAATACTACGAATGAAAAATGAAGAAAAATTCATTTCGACTATATTAATATTATTTAAAAAAAAACAAAAGTTTAATATATTATTTTCTCATGTACATACATAACAAATTATGAAAATATCTATCTCTTAAGGTTCAACTATCACTTTGTTCTGTACAATCATACTAAATGATTCATCAAATAAGTATAATTAATCTCAATATAAAACTAATGATTCGCTGTTAATTTTACTTACATTAACTTTACATGTAAATTTCAGAGGATAGATACAAACAAGAATAACTTAAACGGAAATCAGACTATTTGAGACAAAATAACGTTACGCTGTGAAGGTAAATAATATAATTTTTAGAAACGTACGGTAGGGCGTTTGATAATGACACATAAACATAGGTCATTAAGTAGCAGATCTGTGATTAAAAATAACTGGATAGTAAAATCTCTTACCTTAAATGATTGAACTAGTCAACAACGTCGTGACTAGTTAAAACAGAAAAGTCTAAGTTTTTTAATTAACAGGTTTAATTCGCAGAATTGTCGTAAGACTCATAACAAAACGTCAATGACTAGGACATGCCAATGAACTAACAAGAATGATAACTGCTATAAATATGTGATGCAACGCAACTATTTTTGTTAGGTACAATTTTGAAGCACCTTAGTGTTCTATAAACTTTCTGAATAGTATACATGAAACAACAATGTTTACATTAACTTCTCCGCTACATTAAATTACTCCTCCCTACCGCAGTGAGCTTCCAAGATGGCGTTGTATTAAGGCATGCGCAATAGACTTCTTCCGAGGTTTTCTTCGCAAGAAAAATTATCGATTAATTTCTTTGAACTACGACATGTAACTGAAATACACTCATAAAATAAAAAAAATCACAATAATTACCTCTTGATAGCTCACATTTTAATATTTTATTCGCCTGTAACTTTCTCAAACAATATAAAGTAAAATATGAATTTAGTAAAGGTTTGGAGTGAAATTTGAAGTGGAAATACAAATGCTTGAATTTGTTTAATCATTTCATGACATAAATAATTTCATATATTTTCTCATCATTTGAAAATTGATATAACCATTAATTGACAATGATTCTGTAACCAAAGAAATTACATTCAAAAAGCTTTTTATAAGACCTAGGTTAATCAAATTATGATTATGGCTTTCTGTGTTATGTAATTTTACAAGAAATGCCGTAGTTCACTTTCTTTAAGCAGTGTTCTTTTCCTTCTTTAACAGTATTTTAATACTTTTAAAATGCTAAATTATTGGGAAATATTTCAAAACTTATATTTCTTATTAAAATTAGTGGAGAAAATTTATAATATATATTGGGATTTACGTTTATTTTTGTTTCATTTAAGCAGTAAATAACTAATTTACTTCCCATATAAAGTTCTCGAATTTTAGTCGCACGAAAATGTAAATAGAGTATTTTGGTGAAGCAGTCTTTCTATGAAAGGATTCTAAATTACTATTTTAAATTTCAAAAAAAAAAAAAAAATACGAATTGTGTAATAGTGAATCCGTTCACTCTAGATTACAGTTCTGAATTCAACAATGTGTCATTCCACGATCGGTTCAGTGTGCTTATTTTTCGGCATCACGTTTTCACCACTTTAATATATTAGTTTCGGAAGAGGGAAAATATAAATGAATGGTAAATTGGGAGGTTAAAATTACATTTTAAATCTTTAATCAAGGTACCGTAATCAATGTTAAAGTGTGAACCAACTAATGAGCTTTCTCTTAACTCGCTATGATCCCAGTCTTTAATTATAAATTTTAACATTATTAACCTTTTTTTAATTATTAATAAATATGATTTTCTGGAAGTGATAAATAATACTTTTAAAATAATTGCCCTAAAAAAACCAATTGAGATGACAATCTGATACTCGATATAAATTGGTTTGTCATCGTATAAATATTCGTATTGTGAAACTAAAATCAAAACTTGAGAGACTTAGTTGCTATGACAACTGATTTGTTGCACTCGTGAATAGTTTATTTATTAGAAGACTCATGGAGTTTTCAAGTTTATTAAAGGATAAGATACTTAAACACTTAGCTTTTAAATAGGAATAAAATGAGATTGTGATGAATACTTTGATTATCAAGAAAAAAGATAGAAAATTAGTACACTAAATAAGGCTAAAAGTGAGTTTAATTATAAAATTACTTAGCATAAGCGATTGTTGCCCTTTTTCGATTTTTGTGCATTCTGTAATATACTTATTAGTTTTATTTAATGTATTAAGGAATTATTAGTTAAATATCTAAACTCATATTTTAATCAACAACTTTTTAAATACATATTTATAAATATTTCAAATGTTAATATTTCTAGTATAATTTAAAAAAGAATATATCTCTTTCTTACTACTAAGAATGCAAGAATTAATAATTAAATTCATGGTTTGAATCACTTTACTTTCCATGTATTACTAAACAATGCTGTCTCTTATACATAAAATATCATATAAAACACTTCAAGTTCTATGTAAATGAATCAATTAATTAATTTAATTCATAAATAAAAATCACCTACAAAGAAATTGAATTCTATTTGTAATGAATTGTATTTTATTTTGACAAATTAAGGCATTTAGATTGAAAATAGGCATAATTAATAATTTATTAATAAACTATTTGATTAAACATATTTTTATAAATGTCCCTATGTTGCTTTTTATATGTTACAATTTTTTTTCTCATTTCAATAGATACTCATATATAGCAATGCAATTTATTATTAAATGAAGATTATATGATGACGTAAGTAACATTAATTTGTGTCACTTTTTCCCCCATAGTATCATAATAATTGTACCAAATCATTTACAATTTTTAAATGTTATTTATACTATAATTTTAAATTGTGAGAAAATTAGATTTCTTTTATGAAAATATTCACCTAGGTTTTTAGTTTTCAAAATATGTTTTTTTATATTATTGATATACAACAAAAATACCCCAACTTAAAATTAAAGTTCATTCAACAGAATTGATTTTTTTTTTGGGGGGGGGGGTCACAATGTTATCCTGCTAATTTGTTATTCCTTCTTAAAAACTATTAGTTTCCGAATCTGGTAGACATTTTGGCAAATTTCGATACATTTTTGGAATTCACAATTTTGTAATTCTTTACAAGAACACTGTTATTAAATCTTTCCAACGAAAAAAAAATCACATTCTCATGCAGCACTTTTAATGGCAGTGTTATAAAACATAAATTAGTCTATCTTTTTAAAATATTAAGTAAGTTATTTTTATAAGTACCTTATTTGAAATAGTCACTCTGCAGTCTCTCATAATAATTATAAAATTTAGTATGTTTAAATAAATTTATAATTTTTACCTGATTCTCATAAAAATTATAATTTAATGATAAATATTCCTCATCCTTAAGTCTTATTTTATAAATGCTTTTTCAAAATCAAGTGTGATATTTTGCTATGTAATATTAAAAACGATACTAATATTAATTATTTTTAAAAACTTTATTTATTTTTATTATTATATCTTTTAGAGTTTTATTATTAATTTAGTAAATTTTTAATTTATAAAATGTAAATCAGTGTCTGTAAACTTTTTTTTTTTAATTTGGGAAGGGGTGGAACAGCATATTACAAAGAGTAGTGTGAAATTGTATGTGGAAATGTTGTAAGTGGCAGATTTCCTACTTGATAGATTTGGCAACTAACTTGTAGGTCCTCAAGCAACTTAATTAAAAATCCTTATTTTCTTATTAGCTAAATAAATAAGTTTATAAAAAAATAGAAATGTTATAACTTTAAGGTAATAGATAATATTAGCTCCTTATCAAGCAAAATTATTCAAATTCATATATGCTTCATTATTTTGTATTTTGTAGTTAGATGTTTAAATATCAAACATTTGCTTCAATAATATTGATTGCAGACATATATTATGAGTAATTTGAAATTATAATAGATAAATAAAAACAAGCATCTTTTTACAAACTTAATAAAATAAGAATGATTAACTTAAAATATAACATTAAAAAAACCATATTAAAAAATATGTGGAAATGTAAAATTAAATTAAACAGTTTATTAAAAAGGAAGGCTTATAATGTGCATTACCTAATGTAATAAAATGTCTAGAATTGTCACTGGATGTGTTATACTCTGATCGCTATTTTTATATAACTGATAATGCTTTAAATTACATCAAATATGGAGTAATTTTACAAACAGTTATCTATTTATGCATTAATAAATCTTTAAATATAAAAATTAAATAAGATTTGCATAATATTATTCATAGTGTTTTCTACCCATAGGAAAGCTATACTTCATTTATATATATGTTTTTTATTTTATTTATTAAAGGCATTATTTTTCTGACCTTGTTGTTGTCATATAGAAAACATTTTTTTTTTAATTTTATTCTTTTGTTTAAAAAATTTTCTTTGATTTTCTTCCTAATCTTCAGCAGGCATCTTTCTGTGAATTAATATTTGATAATGTAAAGTTATAATATTTGGTAAAAGGAGTAACTTTTTAATACTTCCTTTTTTTCCAAAATTCTAAAAGAAGTTCTTTTGTAAAAAAAAAAAAAAAAAAAAAGGAATAAGAGTAAAAAAAATAAATAGCAATACAGCTCAAAAACATAAACTTATTCTTATTAATTGTTTAAATTTTAACTGTGGTATGTATTATTATCATTACATCCAAAATATTAGCTGCTGTTTAGACAGTTTCTAGAATATAATTATTTTGAACTTACATTTTCAGTTAATGAAACCTGATTTAAGAAAGTACAAGTAGATGTTTCATATCCCTTCAGCTAAATTTAAATAAAAACTGATAAAAGAGGAGGGGGTTGAAAATGAATTTTATTTGTTGAATGTTGCTCTAATGACAGCTAATTTAGAATTTCATTATGTTGCAAGTGAGCAATTTTTTAAAAAAAATATTTTTTTACATGGCATGGAATATAAAATACTTTTCTACATATCGTTATGATTTTAACTTAGTTAAAGCACACAGTTTTCTTTTAAAAATTAAGTAGACAGTTGGCCTGAAAGTGAAGTACAGATCCAATATTATTGTTTTAGTTATAAATTGATAGCATAATGAATGCTGCTAGCAAGGCTTATCTTACAAGGTATGAGGTACAGTTGGAAGTAGTTTTAATCAGCTCTAGCTCCCAGTTGACTAACATCAAATTTTATTTAATCATAAAAATGTAAAATAAGTAGTTTTTCATAAAACTTTATTCTCAGTGGCAACATGGAAAATTTCTGCTTTTTGAGTTGACAGTTTAAACAGATTTATTATTTTTATGGACACATATTTCAAAATTTATATTTTAAATTTTATTTAATTCTTTTATATTTTTAATTGCTTTATATTTTATAAAAAAATATATATTTTTGAAGAAAATAATTCAGAAGTATTTTTTCTAATCTTTTAAAAATAGTTTACAAACTGTTAATTTAGTAAAAAATAAGATTGCTTCACTAAATGGCATATTCATTTTTTTTCACTGAAAATATATATTGTAAATTAGTAGAAAAAAGTGTATTAGAGTGTGCATAAATATTATAAATGCAAAATATTGCAAGAAATAACTATCATATTTGTCATTATTTTAAGGTAAATACTTTATTGATATGTCAGTTGTTATTACATTGTATTTATTACGATTTAAATTCATTGGTGGCCATAACATTGTTAGCTTAAAATTAAAAGAAAATACTAGAAAGTATATAGAAACAATTTTCATTAATTATACATTTGCTTCTGTAAATATGAGGCATAACATGTGTACAGATAAATTTTACACCCAGGGTTTTAAGGATCTTTCCTCTCTCCTGGTATTTTTATTAGGTATTTTATTATAGTAATTAGTTTATATTTTGTAAAATGAAATCTAAAATAAATTTCTGTAAAATTTGTAGAATACATAGTAATCTATTTTATTGAAAAAACAAAATGAAGAAACCAAAGAATTTTTTTTTCCTGGCTAGATTTTAACAATAATATAGAAATATTCAAACTCTATATTTATTGCTGTTTGAAAACAAATGTAACATTTTTCCCTAGCAATTTTGGAATGACTTTTAGAAGAAACTATCATTAGGAATGAAGATTGTTCTTCATGACGTTATAAAATTTTTGGGCAAAAATTAAAATTAGAGCATTATAAAATTTGCACCTTATAAAATGCCATTGATTATTTCTCTTATCTCTTACTTTCTACTAGGATTTAACAGTGATCAACTTTATATATTTTCCAAAAACATAAAAAAATTATTAAATTTTCATTCACACAATTTGATCAAAGGGCAATTTTTCAAAGGTTAATATCCTTCATTACTGACCACTTCATTTGGTTTTTGCTGAAGGAATTATATTTTTGTAACTTAAATAATTTCTTATTTTGAACATTTCCTGAAGATTTGGTCATTGGGCTGTCACATTTAAGCTGTAAAAGCATATACATGAAATTCTTTCATATTTAGATTCAACATTTTTTTTAATGTAAGGATTACCCTCAATACCATATGATAATGTTTGCATAGATGGGTCTATACTAGTTACACCATAAAGCTGATATTAAAAAAAATCCACATGTAGGACCCACTTGGTTCAAGTAATCCTGCTAATAAGGTAAAGTTACACATTGCCATCGTTAATTTTGCTATGAATGTAGCATTTTTATTGAATCTATCGCGTGATTGTAATTTCCGCATTAACCCCTAGTATACGGTTAATTGCACCCAAAAATCAAATGTGTGTTTTAAGCACATTATTTGTTACTTATGTAGCTGTTGATGGTCGTGGTACGAACCCGAGACGCTAGAATCAGTAGCCGAATAATATAACCACAACATCGAAAAAACAATACAGTATTGTGGATGTTATCTGACTTATGAAGCTAGCGCCTGCCAGTCAATCGGTGGAGGGATGACCGATTTTAAAGCGCCAGGCGTTATAGCGAGGGCTTAGTGAGTCAAGTGAGTCTGACGGCTTTGTTTTGCTTGCTGCGTCAAGTGAGTTACGACTTTACGTTGCTTCTGCGTCAAGTGAATCCGACGACTTTTGCTGCTGGGTAGATGGCGCCACAACAGTTGCTTGAGGTTGCGTTATCAAGCTCATTAATGTGGCAGATGAAAGTCGCGACGCTAAGACCAGTGGCCGAGTAATATAACCACAATACTAAAAGTATACTTCAGTATCGTTGATGTTATCTGGCTTATAAAGTTAGCGCCACAGTACTACCCCACCAACTTCAACTGCCACACTTACTTGTGCAAGTACAGATTGAATGCCGATCATAGCCTCGGCGAATTTGGTTTTAAATTTAATAGATATCTACACTTTAGATGTTAAAAAGGAGTACTAAATTTTATTCCTCTTCCTGTCTTCGTTTTGTTTTTCTTATTCGGACAAGCAGATTTCTTATAAAGGATTTCACTCAAAATTATATAGTAATCTGCAAATTTGGTGTAAAGTTTATATACCAAATATCATATGCCTAAGTCAAATTGTTGTTGAATCATCGTATCCTCAAACAAAAGAAACTATTGCCAAAAATATGTTTTTCGAGTTCAGCAAATTCTGAAAAGCAAAATTTCACATGCCAATTTTTTTTTTCAGAGTTACAATGGATTTATATATATATATATATATATATATATATATATATATTTCATTTACAAGAATCAGTTCACATTTTAGACATCACAATTCTTTGACCAATGAAATTATGCTAAATGTGATAAGGCTCAAAGTTAGCAAATACTACTTTGACACTGCACTATTTTTTCCATGCTAATGACATCAAGTGCCACTTCAGGCATTTCTAACAATATATTATGTTGGTGTTCTGAAATCTAGGCGTTTTCGTTGTTTTTCCCAAATATTTAATCGCATAAATTTCTCCCATTTATGAAACCTTAAAAAAAAAAGATATTAATGTATGTTTAGATTATAATTCAAATGAAGAAGTGAAGTTGCAAATCCCTGAAAGCTAGATGATGAGTTATTTATTTACATTTTTCATAGTGCTGTAATCTAATGCGATTGGCCTCCATTAGAAAAGTTAAAATACATAATAAATAAAACATTATGTAAAAAATTTAAAATAAGACTGCTTTAGTTAGGCGGGGTCGTAGATATAAAGGATATCTAAATAATTTGACTGAAATGAAATGTAAACTATATTCTCGATGAACCAGCTGTTTGCCAAATAAAATTTGAGAAAATATATTTTGAGTTTAATGTATTTTGCATAAATTTTCCTTGAAGACATTCTCATATATTAAAATTTGAGTTCAGATCTTTTTGAAATTTTTCGATACTTAATTTATTTCATTGCATTTACCGTAAATGTGCTTATAATTTTTTATAGGAAAAGTTTGTGGGACATTGCTGTAGAACAGCATAGAGAGAATGAAAAAGGTAATACTTTTTTTTTTAAATCTTCTGTCGATATCTATAATTATAATAAACATGAACGTGCGTTATCGCTCGTCTAAATGCGGTACATGTATATCGTTGACGTCACGAATGTGACCTTCAAAGTTTTATTTATTTATTTATTTTTAAAAATTTTAATTAATTAAAATTAATTTGAATTTTGACGCTTTCTTGCAATAACTTCCGGAAATGTTTCCGCAAAAAGTAATTTTTACATTATTTTAATACTTTTTTTAATATACGTATTTTTCTTTCATGATATCTATTTAATTATCATATAAATTTTTGCTGAATGTTGACATTTTTTTAAATATATTTTTTGACTTGATTTCTGACAATAGATTACATTGTTGCTCTGAAGTTCCAATCCTTTCCATTGTTTCATTAAATATCTAATCGAGGATTTTTTTCCCCAATATTTAAAATTAAAGTATAAGGTTTCTGTTTCATATCTGTGTAGTTTACAAAACAAATGTAAAAGTGAATATCAGGAAATTTAGAAGATAAATGAATCAGATATTCACGTTTTTAACTGCACCATGATTTCATGAGACTCATCTCCATTGGAAAAGAGGAATAGGTGATAAAACATATATTACTCCATCCGTAATTCACATTGAGTTTTAGGAAGTTTATAAAACAAGTTACAAATCAAATCATTAAAAAAAAATCTATAATTTCATTGAAAAACGACAGTTTTAGATTAATCGGATTTCTTAATGTATGAATGTATGATTTCTTAATGTATTATTATTGTATGAAAATATATTAGAGCTTTTTTTCTTTTCGAATATTAATTTGTTTCTGTTTGATATTACTTTAAAAAATATTCTTCTTCACGCTAAGAAATTTGTATGAACATCTGTTACACTCAGTGGGCAAAATATTGTCATGGATATTTATTAGAGTTGTAAAGGGTAAACGATAATATGAATTAAATCGCATATTTATTATGCCGTTTTTTTTTTTTTTTGTCTCATGAAATATTTTTTTATTTTTACAGAAAATAAAGATAAGAAGGACTCTGTTCTGTTGCTCATTGGCAGCAAAAAAGGAGTAAGTTTTTTTTCTTTGTTTGTTCTCTGTATGGTGTAAATTGTTTTTTAAAAAAATTAATATAGAAAATCATTAATTATTTTAGATTGGTATGTATTATTTTAGAAATTTTCAGGAAGAAATTCTGTTTTTAGGGAAAATCGTCTATATGTTACAAATTCTTAGAAAGGACAGAGACACCAAAGAGCAGTTTAGCCTTGGAATACTTATTTGGACGTAGAAACAAAGGAATTGAATCTGTAAGTTTATCTATCTTTCTATCCATCTCTCTCTCTCTCTGTCTGTCTGTCTTTATATCTGTTTTACCACAAGGTGTAGCCCTTTCTAGCAAGTTTGAAGCTTTGAGGAGAGTTCTTCCTGGCATTTAGGATTCCAAAATCACACTTTGTCGCCTTCAGTGAAAGTTCGATGTGTTAACCTTGACGTCATGTCGGGACTTCATGCGCTCTGTTGCAACGTTGATCCTGTCTCGGATGACTGATGAACGCTCTCTAACTGCACCAGCAAATCATACTGTCGACTGCGCCAAAAATGTTACAGATCACCGGCTTCGTTTATAGTGGGTGTAAGATGTAAAGACAATCAACAGGCCTTAGTAAAAAAACAACAGCGATGTTCATTTGATACGAAGATGCAAACACAAAGACGACGAATGTACATACGACAAATATGTACAGTCGAAACGAATACACAGCCTCACGCTGCTACAAACAGTAGCCCAAAAGTAAAAATCGACCATAGCACACAAAGCGGCCAGACAGAATTCAGCAGGAGAGGGGATCTTCGGGGCTTCGCTCTACGGTCTCTCCACACGGCTGAAGTTCTCACTGTCTTCTCGCTTTAGCTGCCAACTCTCTACCTTAACGACTGGATACTCCACACACTACACGACGCTGCTTCCACAATAGACAACAAAATTCGGCACACATCAGCTCAGCACTCGCTTGAACTAAACATAACGCTGGCACTCCACTGTTGCTTCTCTATGATCTCGAAGACTCATTACTTGTCTGTTACTTCAACTCCGTTTTAAGTTTAAATCAATTCACCCTTTAGCTTGAGACTGCCAGCATTTTATAGCTCCCGGGAGATGGGCCGAGAACATATTGGACTAATCAGGACGCAATCTCGAAGTTTCCGGCATTATCCATTTTGTCGCCAACTCGTCAAATGGTCACCAAGTTTGTCTTAAAGTATGAGATCTGATGCGACACCTGATTATGACCCACCGAGTTGATCTTCTTACGATGGTGCTATTTGTGCTGGAAAGCAAAATTAAAGGTTTGAAATATTTCTTCCCGCTTCGAAAGCGTAGACTTCCGAACAATGGAAGCAATCTTGGGTCCAGAACTAGGCAACTCCCGCTTTCGATTATGACATCATTTACTAAAATGGCAACGGCTAAAAATCCTTCCAAACCTTTTAATGACTTTTGATTTAGACCACTTTTAAGTAATTAATTTGTAATGCCGCAACCAGATTTATTTATTTTGATATTGCAACATTTATATTGCTTATTTTCTACACCTACAAAAAAGAGCGGGAATTTTACAAGAGCATTTAAACATTACTCGTAAACCATTATGCGACACTTATTGAGAAACCAAAATAGATATGTTCCAGCTCTGTTCCAGGTCTAAATTACGATCTGAGATGTATGAATGAATGTGCATGAATGTAATCCGCCCCCTAAAAAGGGTTGTGACGTATGTGTAGCTAAGTCGTACTCTTGGCCCTAGATGGCGCTACTTATAAAACAAAGAGACGCATTTCTTAGGCTTAAAATCTGTTGATCGTATCAGCGGAACCTTGTCCACGGCAAGTGCCATTAGTCACAACACACAATTGAGAAGCCAAAATAGATATGGTTAAATCATTGTATATACAGTTCGGACAAACTTGTAATGCTTTAGAATATATCGTGAGAATATAACTAGACTTATAATGTTATATTATTGTTATTGCAAGTAACAATAATACAGCAGCATCCGAACTAAAAGTCAATTGGATTCAATACAAGAAATGGCTTTTATTTTATTTTTAATTACCGAGTTTAAGTAAAATATGCCAAAAATACTGCTTTTCACTTTCTACGTTTGAAAGAACACCAACCCAAAACTACTGCAAAGAATAAATTTAACTTTTTAACCAGCAAGCCTTGCTATATTAGCTGTCAAAATATATAAAGATTAAGCGTGAAAATGGCTGTGAAAAAAGAATTTAAATTAAACGAAATTACTTTTCAACAACCTAATATCATTTCCTTTTCACCAGATTTTTATTTAAAAAATTGTGTACTATATTAAGTCTTTATTTTATTACGGTAATTTTATCCCAAATTTAGCAATTTTATCCTATAATTATTATTTCATAAATTTAGTCAATAGTGTTAATAAATACATTTTTAATATAAAATGTAAGTTACATATTTGTAAATTAAATTGATGTTCTGACAGAAAAAAAAATTATGCACTCATGAATTTTGAATTACTTGCAAGTTTTAATTTGAAAAATATAAGTGTTTCAATCAATAAATCCTTGTTTTGAACTTATTAAAAACATTTTGATGATGATTTACACAATGATGATTTACATTTTGATGATGATGAAACACAATGATTTTAAAATTATTTTAAACTGTAACTTTAAAGAAAATTAAAATAAATTACTTAAATTATGAAACACTAGATGTTGTATGTTATGTGTCTCGAAGGAGAAGTTTTTAATTAAATAAACTTTGAAGTTTTTGTTGATTATTAAAAATAACCTTTCAATAAAAATGTTCTTACTGAAACACATTCAGATTAGAATTGTAAGTTATTAAATTAATCCTCTTGAGATAATATATAAAGATAAACTAAAGTATGCACTGAATGAATAAGAATAAAAGAGGAATATTTTTTTAATTATCTTCCCATTTGTGTGTTTATAATTTAATTGATTATATAGAATAATTTGTAACAATATTTTATTTGATTCTTAAAAATTTATGTACAATATTTGATTTGATTTTAGGGAAAAGAAATCTGCCATATTTGGGAGTTAGGTGGAGGAACACTTTTCATGGATCTTCTTGAAATTCCTATAACACCTGAAAACTTATGGTAAAATTTCATTTCAAAAAATTATAATTTTTTTTTCCGTTTAAAAGTATATGCATACAGGGTAAGCACAAAAACAGTTTCTAGTTTTGAAAACACACACACACTGCTATTGATTGGAATTATGTACTCAGTTTGCAGGATGTTATGTAGAAAGGATTATAATATTATTTTAAGCAAACCAATTGGATTTCGTAGAATAAATAAGTAAATAAAATTTTTTGTTATAATATCAGTATATCTATGAACATAATAACTCAAAGACTGGAACAGCTAATGTTTAAATTGGGTGTGTTTACTACTGATAAAATTAGAACTCTTTCAAAATTAATTCATTAACAGAAATTCATTAACAGAAATTCAATTTTTCTATTCATCCAAATGCATGGGGTGATGATTCACGAGAAAGATATGGGCAATTTTTTTTACTCAATTAACATTTAGATATAAATGTTATCAAAATACATAAGGAGCAATTAATTTTATGACATCATGGGCTTAGTGACTGTTTTTATGCTCATTCTGTATTAATAGACAGTTTAATGTGTGCACTGTTATATAACATTTTGTATACTTTCTCTTTTTAAAATATGCAGTTTCATAATAAGTATCATGTAACATGTTTGTTCATTATTCTGAATGTTGTATAATATCATGAAGATATTGTAAAACTGTTTGTATGATTAATTTATATGAATTGATGAGTTATATAACATAGCTATTAATCTCCCAATGCAAATTACAGAACGATTCCAAAAAGATTATTTGATGTGTTAATATAGTCTGTTAATATATCAGATTATGACTTTATACCAACTTAGCTTTTATTTATTCTGGATCTCAGTTTAATTAAACTTTAGATATGAATCTTTTTTTTTTTTTCAAACTGGTTGCTTTTATTTACCAGCTGGTTCTCTCATCTTATTATGTTTAAAATTTGAAAGGCAATGATAACTAGTTGCTTCAATGAGACAATCATTAGTCATTGTCCCATTAGGATTATGTGATGTTTTTGAGGTAGATTGACTTTCTATCATGCTCAATAGTTGTCCTTTTATAAATGCTGCTTTATCTCATTCTATTCATTCTTCTATGCATATCCTTAATTTTCGATCTATATCTATATGCATGCAATTATGTCATAGGAAAGAAAAGTTGTTAATTATGGCACTTGCCATGGACAAGCCCATTGCTGATACAGCAGCAGATTTAAGCCGAAAGGAGCGTCTCTTGTTTTTCAAGTAGCGCCAACTAGGGCCAAGAGTACGACTTAGCTACACACTCATCACATTTGCTTGCACAGTCCCTTTTTACAGGGGGCTGTACAGTCACGCATCTCACAGATAGCACACAGAAGAACAACCATGCCCGAACCGGGACTCCCAGAACACGAGAAAGACGCGCTACCTCTGTGCCAGAAAGCTGGCAGAAAGAAAAATACTGTTTAAAAATGGCCACAAAAAATTCACCTTTACTTGATTCAGAAGTTAAATGGAATTTCAAATAGTTTATTAATACCATAACTAATATTGAATTCTATTCATATGAAATATAAGAAAAATCTCTAATGAAGGATAAAAATATTGTTACTAATTACTTCAATTCCACTAAATCTGCAACCGGGTTCATTTGTAGGGGATTTATGTTGTGAAATCAATCAGCAGGCTTCACTAAAAAACAACGACGACGTTCATTAAACACGAAGACAATAACACAAAGATGACGAACTCACAGACGACAAATATATACAGCCGAGATGAATACACGAGACACACAGCACTATACTACAGGAAGCAGTAGTCCACAAGTTGTAATCGGTAGCAGCATACAAAGCGACCAGGGAGAATTTAGTAAGAGAGGGGGATCTTTAAGGCTTCACTCTAAGGTCTCTCCAAATGGCTGTAATTCTCCACTGTACCATTGCTTTGGCTGTATCCAACTGCCGACACACTACTTCATGACTGGCTACCTCTCACAAGATTGCTGTTGTTTCTGTGATAAATGCCAGGACTCGGCACACAACTCAGTTCAGCAATCGTTTGTGTTTCACGCAACGCATGACTATTCCGCCGTTGCTTCGTGATCTCAACTGACCGAGATTGCCGACCTTTTATGGTTTCCAGGAGGCGGGCTGAGAAGATTCTGAAGCAATCAGGCGTATCTCTGTTCATTTTGGTTGAATTGCTAGAATCCCAGAAGTTTCAAATAATATCTATTATATCGCCAAATTGAGATCACTGACAGAGCACCCAATCAGTACCCAACAGAGCTGATCGTAAAACAGTTTTTCCAGTGATTGAACTATGCTGGGAAGCAACATTACTGGTTTGTAAAAATATAACAAGAAATATTAGTGACAACAACTATCGCAACTGTAGTCTCACTTTAATAATGAGTTTTATTTCTGTAAAATAAACAAAATATTTTTTTCAAAAAGTATTAAAATCAAAGCAAAATTACATG
This sequence comes from Argiope argentata, assembly GCA_026289955.1. Taxonomy (NCBI): domain Eukaryota; kingdom Metazoa; phylum Arthropoda; class Arachnida; order Araneae; family Araneidae; genus Argiope; species Argiope argentata. Next base: position 2,414,320 of record JAOUZG010040955.1, on the reverse strand, counting down.
GTAAAAATACTGATATCATTTATATATATAATATGCATTTAAAATTCATGACAAATTGCAATCAAGCTATTATATTAAATACATTCCTTATATTATCTAAAAGATATAAAAATCAGTTTTGTGCTGTAATATTTTCAAAAGTTACCGCTGTAAAAAGCCGAAAATGCACTCACTTTTTAATGAATAGAAATTCTAAGTAAAAAGAATTATTCTGTGGAGCACATTCTCACCATCTAAAGTGTCTCTCTGATAAATTTCGCACTTCTAAATAAAATTATCTATATCGTAGATCCTCCACACACACACTTTCTACTTTATTATTAACTAGTCACTGGAGGCCTCACGAATAGAAATAAAATAATACCATAATTCTTACTCCCCATTATAATTTTATTGAGGTAGTATTTTTATTTTCAAGATAGCATTTTAATGATTGGATGATAGTTATAACAAAATAACTAATTCAATTAGCAATTAATGGAATAAAAAGATTTTTTTTAAATTAATGTTTCAAACATTAGAAAAAACTATATATATGTTGTTGTATGATATGCTAGGAGTACATGATTATTTCTGTTAATAAATAACTTTATATTTAAGTTCTGAAAATTGACAAGTTTCTGATATAAATATTATTTGTTTTTAATGGATAAAAGTATTTTTTTAAAAAAAATTATGACCTGTTTTGTTCTTTAAATAGAGATTCTTATATTTTCTTTTCTCTAAAATTTTAAAAGTTACTTGTCTATATAAGAGAATCACAACAATGTGCTATTTTTTACTGCATTTGAAGGCTGATGATATGCAAGTACATATGACTGTCTGTCCCCTTCGTCTTACATCTTCTGGAGATTTCATAAAATGAAATTTTGACACAGTCCTTAACTTTATCAATTGGATCGATTTTGCCACAAATGTTCATCACTATGCATGCATAGTAAACTCATCCAATTACTCTGCATTTATTATTGTAGTATAATTTAAAATGGTACTTCTATTTGATGTGATAAAGTATAAATTGTTTGAGTTATTGAGTTAAACTAAATGACTGTTATTAATAACATAAGTGGACAACTGATAATCGAAAGTGGCTATTTCTTTTTAAATTTAAAGATAAAGGTATCTTTTCTAATTTCTTGAAAATTAGGATTTGTTTTTTTTATCTGTGTTCATGATATATAACTGGGATTAAATAATTAAACTACATATTAATATAGGTTTGAAAACTTTTAATCTGAAACTTTGTAAACTCTTGTAAAAATTTTCATTTAAATTGAAGAGTATTTTATTTAATTTGTATAAGTCTTGATTTTTTTAATACTTATAACTTCTTTAATACACATAGATTTCAAGAATAGAAAATTGTGTTCAAATCCCTAAGAATCGTGATAGAACATTTTATTTTGTGAAATTCTTATAAAATTCTAGACTTTGCATAATTTCTAAAAAGCATTATAATAAAATGTTTTTATAACAGTTTCTAAAATAAATTATCAGTTTAAAAATATGAAATAATTTGTTAAAATAAATATAATTTCATTTTCTTTATGATTGCTGCTTCTGTATTTAGTAAATAACTTATTAACTTACCTAATATTTGTGCATTTAAATTAGCTTTAATTAAGCTCATAAATAGGTTATGACATGAGTTGACACTTATTTATTAATTATAAGTCAAGAGTACTATAATGTAATTTCTTTCCTAAGTGCATCCTTAATTGATATGTTTTATCTAGGAATTTGTCAGTTGTTCTTGTGTTGGATCTATCTAAAGCTGAGGAATTATGGTACACAATGCAGACTTTGTTAGATGCAGTCAAGAAGCAAATTGATCATGCACTTGAATCATCCAAAGATCCTAAAGCAAAAGACAAATTACTTGAAATTGCTAAAAGTAGAATTCCTAATGGACATGAGGTAGTGTCTTAATTAGTGTTTTTAAATCGATCATATTATTATTATTTCTGTTTTAGCCTTGAAATTTTTATATTAAAAGTAAATCCTTATCAAGAATTTCCTTTATGCACTTGATTCCGAATTCTTATGATTTAAAATTAAAGTGATTGATTTCCTGGGATTTTTCAGTCAAGGATCAATATACATAAATTTTTAACATAATAATTTTTTATCATTAATATTGTTATAAGACAAAAATATATATATAAAGACTTGAAGCAAAATTATTGATTAATATAAAAGAACATATACATAAATAAAGTGTATATTAGTTTTATTTCACTTACAAATTTAGGAATATTTGGAAGTTGTAATATCAGTTCTGATTATTTTCTGATTTATATTTTTTAAAGATAATGGCTGTTATTTATAAAATTAGTAAAATAGAAAATGTTTTTTCACTCAAATAAATATTTTAGGAAAATATTAAAATATTCAGAACTTTTATAAAATTTCAAAAAAAACAAAAACTCATAAGTGAATTTACATGTTTGTGTTTTATAATAGCGTCAAGATATAAAATTAATGATAATTAAATAAAAAATGCAATTATTATTATTATTATTATTATTATTATTTTACTATTTATGTTTGGCAATTTTTATCTTTTTCTATTTTAATTTTTGAAAAATTGGCTCTGTTTTTTTTTTCTGCCTAGGAAAAAATTTAAAAATTTGTACTCATAATTTAAGCATACACATACTGATAATAATTTTAATACTGTTGAAGCTTTTCATTTCATTTGCTTTCTGTATTTTAATAATAGGATTTCTCAGCCATTGAACCATTTCCAGTTCCACTTTTAATTATAGGATCCAAGTATGATCTCTTTCAGGTAAATTTTAAAATAATTCTTTAAATGTTTAATGAATTAAATAAGCATCTCTATTACACTTGCAAATGTAAATGGATTAATTTTAAATTCACATTGAAAATATCTGTTTTCTCATACGTTCTGTGCTTACTTATTTGGTTAAAAAAAATTTCAGTCATCATTGAGTTATGCTGTTTCTGTCCTTATTTTTATAGCAATCAAATATAAATAATCAGATATAAAATCTGAAAAACTTTTTACAAATGATTAATTTTAAAATATTAAAAGATTTTTTTAATGCTTAGTAATTTTTTCTTATATTTTAAAGTAGATCAGGAGATTTCTATCATGAACTAGCCTTTACCCGCAACTTCATACTCAGTGAAAAGCAAACAACTAACCTAAAAACAATTTATTTACAGTGTGCACCTGAAATAAAGCAAAACAGCTAGTCAAGTCTGCTTTTCTTTAAAATCAAGTCAAGTTTATTTTATTTATCGATCGAGAGTGAGCTTCAACCGTATTATACACATATTTTTTGAACTTTTAATTAAGATGAACACACAGTTGTCAACAATTACAACACACTGCATATGCATGAATTTTCAACGCCAATCGGAGCAACGGAAATATGCGATTTTCTACCCCAGTTGGGGTAATGCGATACAGAATAGAAATGTTTAACTTTTTTGATTCTATATTATTTTAATTCGACATCACTTCAAAATGAACCCGGAAAATCTATTAATTAACAATGTTTAATTTTAAATGCATCGAACATTAAGAAAATAAACAGAATCGTTTGAAATAATCGGCCGGAAATATGTTAATTCTAACTTCATCAGCATAGTACAAACTGAAGTGCTACTCATTGGACGGTGGGGAAGTGAAGATTTTTGGCGGGAAAGTAAGAACAGTGTCGTTTTAACCATTTTCCTCAATTTTTTTCCTTTTCTCTCTCTATAAAAACCTTCCTCATGTTTTAACAAAAATATTTTTTTAAAAAAAATTAACCGAATTGGTCTTAGCCATTCTTAAGTTTTGTGCTTTGCAACACATTTATTTTTATTTATATAGATTATTTATGTGAAATTAAAGGGATTAACTGCAGTGTGTAATATTAGAAACAAAACAAAAAAGGAAACATATTCATTTGTTTATTTTTAAATAAAAATTTCGTTCAGTAACTATGACCAAAATGGGAAGAAAAAAAATTCTATATATGATCATAAAACTGTCTGATGTCGTTTTTGAATAAGTGATAAATCTGTCATCAATTTACAACAAATTAATTTTTTCCAGGGTGAAGATTTTCAAAAAAGGAAACTTATATGTAAGAGTCTACGATACATTGCTCATACATATGCTGCTTCACTCATGTTTACTTCAACTAAATCTGAAACATTGATAACAAAAGCCAGGGTCTCTATTAGTGCTATGGTTTTTGGTACATCTTGTAGGTAATGAATTAAATTCATTTGTATAAATTTAGACAAGACATTTTTTCAAAAATATTATAATGAAAAAATACAAAAAATGATTCAATTTAACAAAACTTCAAATATTTAGACTTAAAAGTTAAATGAAAAAAAAAAACCATCAATATGAAATTTTTTTAACGAAAACATTTTTTTAGGATCTTGTTTTATAGTTTTATCTTTCGGTTACACACACACACACACACACATATATATATATATAATTCTTTGAGATGCTTGCCTGAAAAATTGAAATAGATGATGAAATTTGAGTATTACCTTCAGAAGCTACTGTACCTCTGCTTCCGTTGTAAAGTGGAACACTAGAATAACAATAACAGCAAATTAGAATATGGAATGCTAGAATTTTAGTTTTGATTCTTAAAATTTTTTGAAAAAGGGATTTTATGAAGAATTTTTTCAAATTCACCTAATTACTTTAGAGTTAAAAATTAAATTTCTTAAAAATCTGCTTTTTCTTTTCTCTCTCTCTCTCTCTCTCTCTCTGTGATAAGGCATTAATGTTTCTTCCTCCTAGAATTTTGAAAAATGGCATTACAAACAAATATTTGCAAACAGCATCCATAAAAAAAATTCAAATTTTTTACTTTAAAATTTAGCGTATGAGATGCATTGGTTCATTATTAAGGTTATTTTTGTGTCAGGTTTCATAGATATGTGTAGACTTGTTCGGATATTGCAGACTCATGCATGCAGTAAAACTTCTCCTTTTATAGCTAAATGAAGCAGAAAAAGGGAAGAATTAATAGCTTTAGTTCAATTAAAATCTAAAAGTACAAAATCTGTAACTTGGCCATATCAACTTCCATGATATTTCTGAAATTAATTTCACCTGCAATATCTTTACATTTAAAAAAAAAAAAAGACCAGACAAAGAAATGTAAAATCAAACAAAACTATACACACATGTGTAATGTAAAAAAAAAACTGTACTTAATAAGCATATTTTTTTAGTAAAAGCTTTTAATTTTTTTATTTCATTGTCATTTTGCAAACATTCTATGTTGTTGCAAGATAAAATTATTGCTTTCTTTGCTCTTATTTTTCTTCTTCATTTTTTAGCAAAACAACTGTATCCGATCACAATAAACCCCTTTATATCTGTGCTGGGGCTGATTCATATGAGTCTATTGGTAATTTCCTTTTCTTTTCCTTTTCTTTCTTTTTTTTCAGTTAATACAAATAAAGAACTGAGATTTGAAAACTTTTTACAAACATTTTTATTTGTTTCCATCCAGAATATTTATTCAGGGAAATCAGAATTGATTCAATCACAACAAATATTATCCTTGTCAATATTATATATTGTTATATATTGATACATTTTCTTCTTCTATATTTTAAAATGCTGTTCTTCTAATATGATGAATAAGCGATTATTTGTTTAGTTTTCTATACAGTGTAATAATAATTATATATATATATATATATATCTTGTGTTAATTTACAAGAATTTGTTATAATCTTGTAAAAAGAAATTGATATATGAATAGCTAATTGCTTGATGTTTACAAGAATAATACAATAACTTGATTGCCATGCTTTTTTTCCGAAATATTTTATAAATTTTAGAATTTTTTTGCCATTTATGTAATTTATTTTAGTTCTATGAAGTTGCAAACTACTCAAGAAAGATTTTCAATAAATGCACATACACTGAAGTGACAAAAGTCATGGGATGACTGTTAATATCGTGTCGGTCCTCCTTTTGCCCGGCGAAGTGCAAGAACTCGACGTGTCATGGAGTCCACAAGTCGTTGGAAGGCCTCTGCAGGAATATTGAGCCATGCTGTCTGAATAGACGTCCATCATTGTGAAAGTGTGTATGGTGCAAGAGTTTGGGCACGAACGAACCTTTCGATGATGTCCCATAAATGCTCGATGGGATTCATATCGGGTAATCTAGGTGGCCAGATCATTCGCTAGAATTGTCCGGAATGTTCTTCAAACCAATCTCGAACAGTTCTGGCCCGGTGACATGGCGCATTGTCATCCATAAAAATCCCATCGTTGTGTGGGTACATGAAATCCATGAATGACTGCATGTGATCTGCAAGCAGCTGAACATAACCATTTCCAGTCAAGGATCGGTTCAGTTGCACCAGAGGACCGAGTCCATGAGATGTAAAAACAGCCCACACCATTATGCAGCCACCACCAGCGTGAACAGTGCCTTGCTGACAGTTTGGGTCCATGGTTTCGTGGGGTCTGCGCCACACTCGAACTCTAACATCAGCTCGTAACAACTGAAATCGTGACTCATATGACCTCGCCACGGTTTTCTGCTGGTCTAGGGACCAGTCGATATGCTCACGAGCCCAGGAGAGTCGCTGCAGGCGATGTCTTGCTGTCAGTAAAGGCACTCGAGTCGGTCTTCTGCTGTCGTAGCCCAAGAAAGACAAATTTCGCCGCACAGTCCTATCGGACACGTCCCTCGTACGTCCCACTTTGATTCCTGCAGTTATTTGACAAAGTGTTCCGTGTCTATTAACATTGACCATTCTACACAGACGTCGGCGGTCTCGGTCGTTAAGTGCAGGTGGTCGCCCACTGCGCTGTCCATGATGGGATGGGATACTTGAAGTTTTATACTCTCGTCACACTCTTGATACTGTGGATCTCGGAATGTTGAATTCACTAACGATATCCGTAGTGGAACGACCCATGCGTCTAGCTCCAACCAACATTCCACGTTCAAAGTCTGTTAATTCTCGTCTTCCCGCCATACATCACGAAAAACCTGTTCACATGAATAACTTGAACACAAATGAAAGCTCTGGAAAACGAACTGCGCATTTATACTTTTTCGCTGCGATACTAATGCCATCTGTATATTTGCATATTGCTATCCCATGACTTTTGTCACTTTAGTATATATATTTGTACAATTTATGTAAAATCATTCATTCCGCAATTTAAAAGTTCCGTATAAATACTTTTTTTTAAATATATATAATAGTCCTCAATAACCATTGTTTTGGCAAATTTGGAGCAATTTAATTTTTTCTTGGTTTTGTTGTAGATTATGAATTTTTATTTATTATTTAAAAAATGTTTCTTTCTATTTCAATTTTGCAGGTTCTTTCACCACACTAAATGTTGAAAATAAGACTTTGCCTCGGTAGGATATTTCACTTGTCTTATATTTTAATGATTTTGTGAGTTTCTTATTTTGTATGTAACTATGGCACATTTTTTCACCAGTAAGTTAATTCATTGTTCCTATTCCTTTTACTCATTCATTATTTTCTCGAATTTTAAAATTTCAAAGAATTCCTGTTCAGATACTGTTATTACTTGATCAAATTTTATGTGGACATATTTCTCTATTTGGTCAAATTTTAAATTTTAATTGGTATTTGAACTGCCTATAACTTTTATATTTTTTAACCACTTTTGAAAACCTGCTAATTTTTATAGTAGTATTGGTTATGTAAAATTTCAACTGATTTTTTTCTACATAAATGAATCTACATTTATTTATGTGCAAAAAAAAAAAAACCCTTCATTTTATACTTCAAATTTTGATAGTTATGAATCTTGTACTATTTTAGAAATTCTTGTAGTACTATTCATACTTCATTTTATCTAAAATTAAGTTAATCAGAGTGATTAAACTTATTGGACTTATTTAGTAGCATGCTTACCAAATCAAGGCTTTTTTTAATACAAAGATATAAGAAGAGGCATTTGATCAGATCTATCAGATCGTTATTTAATGGGGATATCTTTAAGTCAGTAATTATAAAAAATTTTGAAAAAAAAAATATTAGGGTTTTTGTTTAAGTAAGTAAGCAAAAAAGTTGACGATTTATTTGCTAAAAATGAAATTATTTATTTGCTAAATTATTATATTGCTTATTTATTGACAACATATAGTAATCGTCTGGGGA
>JAOUZG010040955.1:2335788-2398896 GCA_026289955.1 Argiope argentata | reverse complement strand
AATTTTGCTTATTTTTTAATTAATTAAAATTTTAATTAGAAATTCAAAAAAAGGGCTCCGAGGTGCACATTCCCGGCACCCAAGGTATACATATACCAAATTTGGTGGCTGTAGGTCGAACGGTCTGGCCTGTACATCGCCAACACACATTGTGCTTTATTATAAGTAAAGATAAATATCCATGATCCGATTTTCCGGAATGTTGTTTCGATAATCTGTTTTACTCCTTAAATATTGAAAAACGTCTTATTTCTCAAATACAAGTGATACTGATATTAAAATTTGCTCTATCTCTGTCGCTGTTGTCAAGTGATGACCGCTTTTGTGAGAATCAAAAATCGAAGTAACTTTTCACATGAATCCAAACGATTTAAGATCTCTACTCTTTGCTTTTCAAGCAAAAAAGTTATTTCATATGATTAATAAAGTTACTTTTATTAATACATTATATCACATTTTATTCTGTTTAACACATAAAATAACCAAAAGTTCCAAACAAATTTCTAATAAGCCGTTTTTTTAATTAGGAGAGCTTAAATGACATTTAAAAGCCTTCAATTTTTCTCATATTGCTGAAACCGTTTTAACTTATAACAGACTTGGGGGATAAGAGTTTATTGGAAAATTTTCTTTGATATACAACAAATTGATTCATTACTCTTGTGCCCATTCTAGTTACACCACTGGAAGTAAAAGGTTGGTAAAAATATGCATCTTGGAGATTTTTTATTATTATTTTTTTAATTTTAAATAATTAAAAACTTATCTGAATTTTGGAATTTTTATTGTGATAACTTTCGGAAATAATGCACAAAATGTTATAATATTTCACTTTTCCATAAATTTTGGCTATTTAAAAAATAATAATGCTGCCTTATTTATGGTAATTACATTGGTGCAATAAAATTCAAAGTGTTTTTATCAAATATTTGATAACGTGTTTTTCTTTTTTTTTTCATTGTTAAAAACCAGTGAGGGAATCTGTTTAATATATGTGCAATTTACAAAGCAAACAAAAATATTAACTTGCAGTACCATAAAAATTAGAAGACAGAAGTACCAAAATATTTAATATATTTTTTAAACTTTTGTGATGTTATGGGACTGTCTCATTTATAAAGGTTGATGTACATAATAAACAGAATTTAGGTAAGATATTTAAAATAGTATTATTTAATGTCAGAAGTCATGTCTGAATGCTTTTCCAAAATAAAATATAATCAATATTCTAGGTGAACCAGTTGATGTGGAGTATTAAAAAAAATATTTGAACACTAAAAATAATTTTAAAAGGATTTATGGATTCTTTGATGTGTCAAAAGCTAATATTAAACAGATTTATACTTTCTTACATACAAGATAAGGAAAATCAATACAATTTTGAAATGAAGTGTTCAATATATTTGATTAATTTGTTACTCCTCTATTAGATAAAAAAAATGAAAATTTTATACCAAGGAACACTTAGTATATCAGTTAGTCATAAAATTAAATAATTAGATTAATAATTATTATTTAGTTATAAAAATAAATAATTAGAATGATAATTCCTTAACTAGTATTTAATAGTTTTCACTTACAGATGATTACTGTTTCACATTAATTTTTATGCATATGTACTTTAAACCATTAAAAATTGTGACAAAAAGAGGTGAAAAAACAAAAAATCAAAATAGTCTGCACTATCAAAATATTGGATTGAATAAGTTTCACAAAATCCAACTAAAAGTAATTAAACAAAACAGGAAATAAAAATTTCACTTTTATTTCATAACTTGATACATTGGTAATTTTAAATAAAATGAACAACTTAATTACAGCACAAAAATAATCTAGAATATATCTGGTTAAATTAAAGAGGTCTTCCATACCATTTTATTATTAAAAAAAGAAAGAAATCATATTATGCTGCTGAATTAATATTTCAAATACATCACTTTATATAATCACTTTTCCAAAATGTTTCGATGGGGTTTATATAACATGCTGACAACATTTATGTATATATCATATATATTTAAACTCAACCAATGAATAAATATACAATGTATCTTATGAAGTATCAAAAAAGTGCATTATTATCAACAGATTTCAATGCTAAATTTTTCCCATACACAACATACAATTAAAGAAGGAACAAGAAAAGAGCTAAAATGTAGTGCTTTTTTTTGTTTTGTTTTAAAAAAATTGCTTAGATTAAATAAATAAATATAAGTGTAATTTAGTAGTGCTTATAATAAACAAAAAAATTCAAGATTATAAAGGTAAATCAACAATATATATTAATGAATATTCATTAATTTTTTAAATACAGTAAATTGAAATTTCAAATTTCCAAACTAATATACACATACACAAAACAACACACTATTTATTATATATTCTTTTAAGGCTTTTCCCCATTTTAAAATAGAACTTGCAAGCTGTTTTTGTTGTTGTTCCTTTTTATAAAAAAAAAAGAAAAATATTTAAGGAAGTGAATCTTCAGTTTGATAAGAATAGAGTGATATTAACAGGAAATAAGTTTTTACATTCAATAGTTTATGACTTGAATTACACAAAAGTTATACAAATATTCATTATATTTAAGTTAATAAGTATATAAAAAAGTATATTTGTCAATTTAAAATAAAATCATTTCATCTTGTTTCTTAAACAAGTAAAACTATCTACATAAATTTTTATGGAAGTTTAATCTTAATCAAAACTTTCATACACAAACAAGCACAATGTATATTATTGCTAATGATTCAACACTTCTTGCCTTATATTCAGCAAAAAGATTTTCCTTTTTCAATGTAAGTTTGAATTGCTTTTAAACTTTAAAGGCAACTTGAAATTCAAAAAACTTTAATTCCAAAAATGTATTAAATTAGTTATAACTAAAAGGATGTAAAAATATGAAATTTTCTATATAAAATATCCAATGAAGGAATTTAAATAAAGAAAATTAAAGTTCAATGAAAACCTGAAATCCATAACAGAATAGATAGAATTGTTAATTAATAAAATACTAAGCGTTTTTTAAAGAAGAAAATTAATGTTTATTATAGATCTATAATTAATAATATTTATTTTTTAGATAATATTCATTTATTTGAAACATATTAAAACTACTCACAGACAAAATATCTCAGAAATATCACATAACTTGCAAGTGTATAATTGTATTTTGCATAGTTGAAATAAGTTTTCATCAAACACAGTATTATTCCTTGGAAGCAAAATTCAATGTACAATATAAACCCCATTACACAATATAAACTTATTAATAAAAAAAAATCTTCAATCATTCATAACTTTCTTCACTATAATTTTACAGATTGATCCATTTAAAAGCCTATAAATGTAAAGAAATGGGATTTCACTAAAGATATGAAGTATTTAAGAAAATTTCAGATACTTTAAGGTATCAAAATATATATCACAATACATTTTCATATGACATACCAAAATTGCTTATTAGGCAAATTTGGTTTAGAAAGAACTTATGAATACTGCTTGCTATGACAAAGTTGAAATGCAAATGAATTTTTAATTAATATAAAAATGTTACATTCATTTAGACATATATGTGCAGGGGGAAGTTTTTCACTTGTCAACAAATGTATTTAAAATACTGATTATTGTTCCTTGCTGCATAATAAAGACAATTTGCAAGATATGCATGAAACTGAGATATTAATTTATCACTGAGTACTTTCTTATGATTAAAGCAAATAATGTTTGCTGAAGGATAAAATTACAAAGTTTTACAGAAAAGAAACTATGTATCTCCTCTTTTTTTCCAGTGTGCATACAATAAAAGTGCACAAAGAAATACTCCTCTGAAATTTTATTTAGGATGAAGAGCAAGTAATTTAACTAATTTATAACTCTAACATTATTATTTTTATTAACAAATTGGTCATTAATTGATAATTCTATCAAGTCATTACTACTTTTAAAGTAGTTTCCAGGGAAGCCTGAGACAACACAATTTATTTATTCAACAAATGAATATCACAAATCAACAGTTTTTTTCTTAACACAATATAAAATTTAACATGAGCACACAAAATGAACAGATTCCTTTGTACAAAAATGAAAGCAAATCTTTGGACTACAGCAAATCCCCGTGCTTTTTATTATTTATATATGATATAAAATATCACACATACAAACACACACACATACACTCATGATAAGTATGATAAACATTTTAATGTTATTGTACTTTTAAATAAAATAAAACAAAATGATAACTAATGGTGCACAAAAGCTGAAAAATATATGTATTAAAAATGGAATAAAAAGTGCAATGATTATTATTCTTTAGAATCTGATGATAATTCATTCTATGTAGTTAATTAATGAATTTTCAGACGATAATATTTACAATCTTAACAAAACTAAATCTTCCAGATAATGAAGTTTTGCTTAGGCACAGTCTTCACATTAATGCTAGGATTTTCAAACATCCAGCATACTTGACAATAATTTGGTCTCTATACAAGTATGTTCATATACAGTGAATGGACTAAAACCAACTACATACACCCTTTTAATCTCATGATGATAATTTTTTTCCCCTCAAAGGCAGCTTTTCAGTTTATGCTCTTCGGTGAAAAAAAGTGCATCTGTCTCAAAATTGGACAGCAGGCTTAAGAAAAAGTAAAGATATTTTATACAGTATCTAAAATTGTTTAGTTCAAAAAGCTGATCAACAATGTACATGCAGTCAAGTTGAATAATGAAACCTATTAATGAGTATTAAAAAGTAAAAGCCAATTTCAGCAAAGTCATTAAATAATTTAAAATGCACTGTACAATATGGATGCAATGGTTTTTATTAGATACAGAGAAATGGTCAAGCAACCCTTCTTGCTGTATGATGAATATCAACACATTATGTAGTGAGTGCTACTAAATTAACACAGTTTCCACTAATTAAATTAAAATTCAGGATACCATATACCCTTTATTCAAACTTCTGGTCATTCAATAAGTAGTGAATGTTCCAAAGAATGAAATAAATATATGGCAAGATCAACAAGCCATTTATCTCTGTCAGATGTGAATAACAATCTTTATAAAGAAAATGAAGAGTTCCGTCCCTGTTAGCTGGATTCCAAGACTTGAATAACTCTCTGGATAGAAGCTAATTCTCGGTTGCCAACTGAACCCTAAAAAATTATTTAGCATAATTTACAAGCTACAAGATTAAAGTAATTAATCAAAATAATAAAAACACATAAAATTTAATAACCTTTATGAATAACTAATAATAAAAATTTAATAACTAAGGATTTTAAAAAGATTTTTCAAATTAAAGTATAAATCTCATCTTTAAAAATGCAGCAAAATGATTAATAAAAAAAATGTTATTAATATCCAATATTATTTTCAATAATTTACATTAAATTGTCTACTAAGGCTCATAAGAAGAGAGGTTCTGGGTTAGAGGAAGAATAAATACTTTCCTAGGCTCGAAATTATTGTGACGGTCTTACTTTCTAATTACTTTCAATTATAATATATTGCATTTCTAAATGAAATACATGTTTAATACTGTAATTACTTCACAAATCTGAAGATTCCAACAACACTACGGGCAAATGTCTGTATTTACACCCACCCCTTTCTCTTTTCACTAAACAAGATTTGCAGTTATTTATTAGCAAATAATAATTTAAAAAATCATTTTCACAAACGGCTATGGATTTCAAATCATTTATCTACACAAGAAATCCCATTTTCTATTAAATTTTAAAAAGCTTAAAAGTTTATTGTTTTCAACAAAAATTAAGACCTAAACATACATTACAATATGTATAATAATTAAATTAACAGGCAATTGAAGATACCATTTAGAGTAAAAAATAAATATTACTTTTTGGCATAAAATAATAATAAAAATCAAAGCACACCATATTTCTGCAGTTAGCTATTTTTCAGAGCAAATTAAAAATAAATTTTGTTTTATGTCTGGTAGCCATGGCGAAATTAAAACATAATTTTGCTGTAAACCATATTAAGTAAATAAATACGATATTTTAAATTTTTATCATAGAAATTCAAATAGAATTAATGTAAAAAGTGACTTTAAAAATTTATAGAAAATTGCTTTAATTATTTGAAAATCTAGGATGCTTAAAACTGCTAATTATAAAATTATTTCAAAATATGAAAAATTAAAAATTTCCCATTATTAAAAGAAAAAATAAACATAGAAAATGTATGAAAAGTTGGAACAGATAGAATATTATATACTATTTTTAAAAGGTGCACTTACAGTTAAAGTTACAAAGCTCTTAAATTTTTTCAGAACATCAACCATGACATCAAATTTCCCATCAGGAAGATAATCTTTCATAACATCAGCAAAATCCTATAAAATAAATTTTTACAATGAAAAGAATGGAACATACACTGTTCAGAAAAAAAAAATCTGAAGTAAAAAAAAGCAAAGCAGTTATTTAAATATTTTTAATTGCAATGTACTGTTCTACATTTTTTAGAATTATATATATATATATATATATATATATATATATATATATATATATATATATATATATATATATATATATAAAATAGACTTTTAAAAATTTGACTTTAATTACAGAAAAATTAAAAAATGACTTTTCTTAATAATAATATAGATTCAAATTAAAACTCACTGGATTTTTTTGAGCAACACAACCTAGTAAAATAACTATATATGCTGCTATAATACTGTGTTCCATGTGCTTGCCAGCTTTTTGGAGAGCTAATGTACGGAAAAAAAGAATAGTTAAGAATTTTGAAAAATGAACAGTAACAGAGTGAGAGTGCAATATATTGTTTAAATAAAAATAAAATTATATTAAATATTAATTAGATAACAACTGAGGATAACAATCAACAAACACTGAGAATATAAATCTAAATAAAAACGAATTTGAGGAACATAGTAAGCTAGGAATCACTGTTTTTTAATTAAATTTTAATTTAAAAACAAATTAAATCTGTAAATATAAATGTCATATACCTAACAATAATGAAATAAATTATTCAACACAAAATTAATTGTTAAATTAAATAAGAGAAATATACTTTAGTACTAGCCGCCCTTGGCGACCAGTCGGTTCGCCAGTATTAATGCTCGCTAAAATTTTCATATAATATTTTATGTAGCTGTGCCTCATAACAGTTTTTCACCAAAATATTTTTAAACCCAACAAATTTTGATAATCATATAATTCATTTAGAGTATTATTTAGTATTATTTTCTTCAGATGTTCTGTTCATTGTGCTTTTCATCTTTCTCTTTGTATCCGAGCAATGATTGTCCCGGAATTGATATTTTACTTAAATGGTGGAGGGAAAGGTCTAAAATTCTACATTTTCATAGAATAATGAGATTCAAATTTTCATAAATGTAAACACACTAAACAATAAAGACAATTGGTTTTTAAGAGATGCGAAAATAAAAAAAGCTCGTTAAATGCCGCGCACAGAGGAAATAATATTGATATACACACATCCTTCTTTTCTTTTCTTTTTTTTTTTCTATCCTTTTTTTCTTCTCTAATTTTGTTTCTACAAACCCTATTTTCACTTTGTTATTCTTTTTTTTTCTTCCCTGGCCAAATTTTATTTTGAGCAGTCATAGATTAAATATTCATACAGACTAATAATAAAAGCAGCTATTTTGTTTCTTTTTTAAACATCCCGTTATCTATCAATGAAAACCAACTGACTTCGCGCATTTCTTTCTAAACAAATCATAATTTATTACTTCCTGCTATCTCACTCAGTTGGCGTGGGGAAAGGAAATGCAGATTTTTGGCGGGAAAGTTAGAAAAGTGTCGTTTTAACTATTTTCCTCTATTTTCCTCGCAGTTTTTTCATTTTTTCTCACCATAAGAACCATCCTCGTGTCTTAACGAAACTATTAAACAAAAAATTAGCCGAATCGGTCGAGCCGTTCTCCAGTTTTACGCTTAGCAACGCATTTCGAGCTGCATTTTTATTATAATAGATTATCTGTACTGTAAAAATTGACAGTATTCTTATTTATAAAGTATTCAAGTCTTCTAAATCCAAGACATTGGTCCAAAAGCTCTGATTAAATAAGAAATTACGTAAGACCTACTTTTCATTAAAGTTTCCTCTAAATCATCAGCTGCAGTTTCTACATCCTTCTTTTCTATGAATGCAGCATGTTTTTCTTCTTGTGTACTAAGAAGCTCGTCAGCTTGCTCTTCTGATAATCTGGCTGCATCTAATCTTGACAGCATAAGCTAATAGAAAAATATCAATTACAGTTTTTCTTGATCAATAATATAGGTGATTAATATTAATGGTTTATATAAATTTAACATGGGCCATTTGGATTACATGAATTACTTAAAGATAATGTATTCTTCTATTTTTACAAAATGTTTTATATAGTAGTGAAAATAATAATACATAAATGTATGTCAATAAAATCTATAGAAAATTTACTCCAATTTTATTTAATTAAAAAAAAACTTCATGATTTCATATAATCACTATATTATATATATGACTATTAGTTAAGCATTATTTCTGAAACACAATTAAATCATTGATTATTGAATTATACATTATCGGCTTACTTTCCAGCATATCAATAATGATGAGTTATTTTGAAACGACTATTTAGAAAGTTTCAAAATTTGCAAATACAAGAATCTCACAATGCAAAATAAAATTATTTACTAAAATAAATTTTATTCTGAAATTCATTTACAGTAAAGCCTTAAATATTAATATAGAATAAAATACTCATTTGGGAATATATACAGGGAAAAAAATTGAAATTTATAATTTCTTCATATATATACAGACAAAATAAAAATACAAATAGAATAAGAAAATAATGAAACAATGAAGAAATATGTCAAGAACTCATTGTTCTATAAAAAGTTCGATTTAGCTACATTAATATTCCATTTTGAAGTAACACTAAGACTATTTTAAGATAGATATCACAATTTAGAACCACTGTGAATGGCAATTTGGAACCCTCTCCCTTTTCTACAAAATTCTAAGCTACACAGCCAGGATCTATGCAATTTCATAATAGGGCAATGTACAAGAGGGTCGTGCATATTTGATACAGAATTTTAACCCAAGAATAGATATAAAATATATACTTTATTATTTATCTTCTATTTTCCATAATTGATTAGATAAGATAAGATGCTTACAACATAACATTTTTGAAAATATTGCTTCAAAAAAACTATTTTCAAAAAATGCACACAAAACAATAACTTACTTCAATAAGAGCTTCTGTGGCAGGCATCTCAAAACCATCATTAACCGTATCAAAAGAACCTATACCACACATATTTATGAATTTGGCACTATTTTCGGGACAGTATTCAACAAGGTTAATCATAAGTCCCAGAGACTAAAATAAAAGAAAATTTTTAAATCTTGGTCATAAAAAAAAATGAATTTTTAAGACGAGTCTAACTATAAGTATGTATCTTTATATATTCAATGCACAATTAACAAAAACATAATATGCAACAAAGAAAAAAAACATGAAAAATATCTAGATAACACATACTAAAACAAGAAGATCAAATCTTTTTTCCACAGGCACAGCTCTAGGTACTTGTAGTATTAGTATAAGTATTTGATCCATTAAGCCATCTTCTGATGAAAAGTGAGCATCATTCAGAGCTAAAATAAGAAAATTTTATGATAAAATAGCTAATACATTCATAAAATTATTGAAATAATTATGAGACTTATTTTTAACTGAAAAGTATTATCCAAAACAAAAAGCTAGTCATAAAAACCCTTTACTGAAGTTATACTAGAATTTATTTAATCAAATAAGTTTCAAACTTCTCTTGAACAGTGGAAGTTGTCATATTGAAAGTTTCTCAAACACTTCCCTAATAAAGATGTTAGTTCCTTGCTTCCATATAAATGATAATAAATATTAAGCAAGGTTGTAAATACTACAAGTGTTCAGACTTTTATTTGAGTTCTACACATAAGCATTTTAAGCTTTGTAGTACAATCATAAAAACCAAAAATACATTTTCTACTTTTTTTTTCTTTCAAGGTTAAGCAACTGAAACCAAAATTTTAAACAGAACTACACTTTTAGCAGTAAGATTACTAACCAAATGTAATTAACCTACATAATAGTAATTGAGTAATTAGTAATCTGCATAATAGTATTTGAGTAATCACATTCAAATAAGACATAAATATATAGAACAAAAGATGGTCAATGTTTTCATGGATTTGATTTGGAATTAGATGATAATCCCCTGCTAAAAAGTGTTGAAACTGTGCATAAATTTATATTTATATGGCTTCTTACATTTAAAACTTACTCATTCCCAGAAAACAGACTCAATTCATATGAATGAATTCTATTCAAAATTGATAGAAATAGATAAATTCAGCATAACTGCGATATACCAAATTTAATTGGTCAAACTCAAACAATTTTGAGCTACTATCTTCATTCAATGGTAAGAAATAATTCCAAAATAAATGTTTTGCAAATTTAAATATCTTGGAAAATGGAAATTCTTTAAAATCTCGAATTTGAAAGACTTTTATTTTTTCTTTTCTTATTTTATATACAAGAAAGTAAATAGAAAAAATAAATTGCATGTGAACACAATGATAGAACTATTTTTTTTTCTTTTGTACTTTCATTTCATTAATTAATAAATAACTTTAAAAATAAAATTAATTCTATAATTAAATCAGAAGTTAATTCAGTACAGAACACATTGAAAAAGATTAAAATCTTGAATTCTGATCACTTAAAAAAGGATCAAATAAAAATTATATTATTAAAGGAAATGGTATAAATATGCTTTTTATATAATCAATTATCAGCAGTGCAATAAATTGTAACAATCATATTAAAGGGTAGGATTGTTTATAACACAGTGGTCCAAATTACTCTGTACTACACAAAAAATAGTTTTTTAAAGATACTTTATTTAAATATAGCAATTACTTCATGATATTATTAACATGGAGCAGTCATAAATGCCATTAATTTTAAACATTGTAGGTACATAAATATAAAATTAAAAATATTCTAACATTTACCTCTTAATAAAATACTTAAGCAAATAATACTTTTTTAAGTGTATATTCATATTTAGCTCTGTCAGAAGAATGTTTAAAGGGGCAGAACATGTTTTTTTAAATATGCAAACTGCAGTTTTCTTCATATTTTAAAAATATTCGTTAAACAAATATACATTTGCTGTTTCAGAGCAAAGTAAGCCCTGTTTAAGAAATTCTATTGATTGTTTCTATTCAAAAATCTAAATAAATGATAACTTTCTTTTCTACCAGAGCCACCATAGCTCATATTTTAAAACAAAACATTTCCTATATGACTTATGGGAAAATAAAAGGAAAGGACTTATATGACTTAAGGGAAAATAAAAACTACTTACGAATTCGGTAAGTTATGTTGCTAAGTATTTTCAGAAGATTCAACAAACACGAAAGAAGAGGAGATTCCTCTTTCCCATTTTTCTGTGAAGGTTCATCTGTAGTAATGTCTATTTCAATGGGTTTTTGCTCAAGTAAATGAAATTTGCACAGTTTCATTAAGCTAGAAGCAAAAGAATTATTAGTTGTACAGTAAAAAATATCAAGGTCAATAGGAAATATGCAGTTTTACAGCTTTTTTTTCCAGTTTCTTTAAATTTTAGAACGGATACCTTAGTTTAGGATTAATTATAAAAATTTTGTAATTTAATGGACGTTTTTTAAATAAAACACCAATATTTAATGAAATAAATAAAAATTTCAGTTTTGTCAATCATTGATTAATTGTAAGATTATAAATATAAGAAATTGATTAATATTCATGAAAAAGATAATAAATTGTAAAAAAGATAAATGCCAAGAAAATTAATGTAACTTATGTTTTTAAAAAATAATCAGTACCAAAGCATTAGGATATAATTCAAACATTAAGTCAAATTTTTAGTTTCCTTTCTTTCGTCTTGTTAGATAAATTCCAAAAGATCTTTTTTTAAAAGATGAATTTCACAAAGTTAATATACTTAATGCATTTAATATTTCAACAATTTACAGTTATTTTCACTGGAATTCCTTCTTTACACTTAAAATTTAAAAGAAATCAAACAAAATAAATGTCTAAACCATAAATACAAAAATTAACTTTTTTTTTTTTTTTTGCATGTGTGTAAGTTTTATTTTCATTAGAGACCATTACAAAAATTTTAAGCTAATCATAAAACTACTTTCAATTCAATAAGTACTTTTTTTTAAAAATACATACTTCAAGCAAGACAAAATTAAAGAAGAATTCTTGTAATTAAACAGGTACTCTTGATTTTCAGCATTCATATGTGTCACCTAAAGAGAAAATAAAAATAATTATCATATATGCACAACAAAGTACAGCAGAAAGTAGTAGCTGTATATGCAATTATGAAGCATTCACATAAACCAAATACATACATTTTCTAAAACTCTTAAACAGCGATCAATTTTTCTAATTTTATCCAGTTGTACATCTGTGGGTAAACTGATAACTTGTTTTTCATCAGGAATTAATAATTCTGTAGATGAAGTCACTGAAATTTAAGGAAAGAATGTGTTATTAAGTTATTTTACAAAATTATTAAATGAAAAATTATAATATAACATTGAAAAAATACAAAAAGATAAATTTATTTTACCAGTATCAACAATTCTATCTAAACCACGAAGTGTTCTCATTTCTTCTTTAAACCATTCACCAGCTTTTCTAGAAGTCAAACTTAGCAATGTTTCCATAGCTAAAATACCCGTCTGCAAAAAAAAAAAAAAAAAAAAAAAAAAAAAAAAGTGAAATTAGCACTTACATTTTTATTGATATTTTTTAATCGTTAGCATGTTGACTGAATAATAACGCTTTGTGTTTCTTATAAATTGTAACAATGGAATGAGAAAATTATATTACTATGGTCAATTACACAAAAAAATTATTAAATAGTTTAATAGATTATAATTGTCAATTATTTAAAGATAGGGATCAGGTATAATATTTCCAGCCATTTCAGAATTTGAAATTAATTCAGCAAATTACCATTGATAGTAATCAAGTACTTTGAATGTATCTATAGTTTACAGAAGATTTTCTTTTTATTTCACTACTTTTTAAACTGTTATTATGACAATTATGATTTATAGCATATGCAGGCATTATGCTTGCATATGTGTACACACATGAAGAGAGACACATAGACACCCACACAATTTGCATGTATAATATGTGTGTGATCCTTAACTAATTAGTTAGATGAGAGATGTTAATATGGTGATGTTGAAAAATTGCATCAAACATGGTTATAAAAGGTTGGTCGTTATCATATTGAATATTGAAACTGAAATTATCATATTGAAATCATATTGAAAAATCATAATGAAATCATATCATTATCATATTGAAACTGAAATATTTTATGAAAAATGCCAAACAAATAATTTAAAATACACTCTGTCTAATAATTTCATAAAATGAGGGTTAGTTTTCAGTCTCTCTTACAATTAAAATTTATTTAACAGAATGATGATCTTAAACAAATTAAGCTTAAATAGTCCCAAGTAATATATGTTAAATGAGCAAAGAAATGAAGTTTCAGTATGTTTACTGTAAAATATAGTCATTTAATAATTAATACAAAAATTTATATTCAAAATTATCAATAAAAATTATTTTATTTCAATGCAGAAAAAAATAGATATAACATGAATACCACTAAATTTTTATAAAAACATGTTAATATAAATTTCAGCATAATGGAGATACTACAAATTCACAAAAGTTTTTAATAGGTAAATGTCCCTGCCCTTTTCTAAAAAGTAATAGGAAAAATGGTTTTTGTTTTTTTAAAAGGCTAATATTTTAAAAAGAAATTAATTTTTTTAAAAAATCTGAATTTCAGTTTTTTTTTTATTTTAAAATTTATCTCTGTCATTAACAATTTCTAATAACAAAATTATAGAGAAAAAATATAAAAGATGTAAGCATATTTTTAAAAAATTTTATAACTTTTTAAGATTTGTTATCTAGAAATTTTAAATGTTTCATGCAGGAACTTACATTAATGTTATCTAATTTCAGATGCTTAGCATGGCCCTTTTGCTGCATTTCTTCACACAGTGAATACACTTTTTCTCTATGTTTATCTTGCATAGCACATAATGCAGGATCCTTAAGAATTAAATCAATCTCCTTCTCTGGATTCCTCATCTCAGGATCTGTCTCCAACAACTGCAGCATAAGAGATAATGTGCTAGCTTCTATGTCCATTGTAAGCCGATCCTGACTTAAAACAAACATTAGCGTTGCTGTGCACAATGCCAGATTCTAAAAATAAAATGAATAAAGATTAAAATGATATCAACTATGCATATTTCAATGTATCTTGTCAGAACCTCATTTCTTGAATGACCAAGCACCACATGCTCATGCAAGTTAAATTATATTTTTTTCTTTTTAATTGTTTCATTGAATGAGTCACTTTAGTATTGCAAACGATCCCAAAACTTTGCCTCGCATTTATTATTTTAAAAAATATCACATATCCTTCTATTTCATATAATCACATACTCAAAATGACATTTTTCTGTTTTATTTGCTGTCATTAACTTTTTTTAATAAAAATCAGAGCTTTTGTACATGGGATGGCATCACATTATTAAAAGCTGATTTTTTGTTTTGCATGTGCAGAAAATAAAATAAAATTTTCGCCTACATATTTTTTTTTGTTTTTCACCTATGGATTTTATGTCATTTTTCGCCAATGGTGACAAGCCGTCGACACCAATGAAACCAACAAAATAGCGGACAACAGTTAAGGTTTCAACAATTTAAAAAATAATGGCTGTTTTAGCAACTCATTGGCAATGCATTCAAATTTAGAAATAAAGATTGGCAGTCTAACACATAAGTGGTGAAAATCATGCTCAATTTTTTTGAGAAAACACTAATAATACAATTATATTTTGATTCATAAATAAGCCTATAGGTTTTTGTCTATGACGGTAAAAAAAAAGGGCCCAGAGTTTCATCTAACTTTATTTAAGACAATTTTTAAACAAATTTTATAGAAAAAAAATCAAAATCTTATAAAAGGACTAGATAATGTTTCCAAATTTGATTAATAAGTACTACAAGCTCTATTAAACACATATTTCTACAATAGTGATGTTTATTATGAAATCAGTAGTTAAAATTCTCTTAATGCTGTACGTATCATTTTTTCAATTATTTTATTCAAGTTCTAAGCATCATGCTATCTTCTTAAATAATATACAACAATAACACCAATAAAAAACTAATAAGAATTTTAAAATATAAAACATTTTAAGCAAAGAATATTAGTCACAAAACTTCAACTGAATTTTTTTTAAATATTAAAATAGAATCTTCATAATAATAATATAATTAAAACATAAAAATAATAAAATTTAACATACTGGATCATTTGGAGCATCTTTTAAGGCACTAAATATTTTCGGCATTGTTCCATGAGCTCGGAGATGAATACGAAAGGCAGGGCCCATGCACTTTGCAGCTAGGTTCAGGACACTTTAAAATAAAAATTGATACAAATCTTACTATTTTTAATGAAGAAGAATTTTACTGTGCTTATACATCAAATAAACATATTCAATAACCAATAATGCTTTTATAAAAATTATGCATTTTAAATGGCTTATTATGAAAATCAAATCATTAAATATTTTTAATTATTAATTATTAATCAAGTTACTGAGCAGTTTGAATAAGTTATTCGTGGCAATTTTCTTTAACACAGTATCTCCAATACAAAATTAATTCAAATTCAAATTTATTTTATCTGCATATGTGTTGGAGGAAAATGAAGGAAATTTAGAATTTTTAATGTAATTTCTTTTATATTAAATAATTCCTCAATAATATATAATTTATTTTTCAATAATTATATTTCTCAAAAATTTTCAAATAAAAAAATGCATCTAACAATCAATAAAGAAAAGAAAAAAAATGATAACTCGAGGATTTGATTTTAATTATCAATTAATTATAAGAGACAAAAATTTTAGAACTAAACAAATTTATTTTTATAAACAGATTATTCACATATCATTCACCTTTAGTAGCAAAATATAGAAAAATATTCCACATGAAAAAAGTAAAATTCTTCTAATTGACCAAAAAGCAAAAAGAGATTACTGAATTCACAAAATTGAATAAAAGTAATCAAATTAGAAGATTTGAATACTAGCAATAATAAACATTTCTTTGAATTTTAAAAAATAGTAAATTAAGAGCTTTAAAAGGCACATTTTAAGTTGATTTTTTATTATTCAAAATATGGAGCAAAGTCAGAAATTTTGACAGCTTTTGATATGCAAAAGATAAAATTTAAACATGTTAACCAACACGAAAACAGCAAATGATAAGTGAAATACATAAATTAACATTTTACTTAAATTATTATTTTTTCTTAATCCAGAAATTAGTATCCTGTTTAGTATTCAGTTTGTCATATTCAACTTTTGATACTTTACTCATCGCCTGTTGCCAAGGCAGATGGTAAGAATAATTTAAATAAATAGAGCAGAGCTGAGTAGCTTTCCACTTGATAGATTCATGGACATTTCTGATCTCCCTCTGAATACTATTCTTTCTTTCTTTTTCTTTTCTTTTTTGTCCTTTTTGTTTATAAATGTGTAACTGTAAATAAATAGTCTTTTGGGGTTTCACAACAGTTCTGTTGCATTGAGCAGGGTTTTTGAATACATTTTGCATATTTCTCTTTTTTAAACCTTGGTTTTATTTTATAACAAGGCAGGGGGACATTATTATTATTCAAAATAAGGCTTAGCAATGCAAAACACTGATTCTGTAGGATGATTCATTTTGTGTATGCCCCATCCTACATATGCATCTAGAATAGAGATTTCCATACCAAAAAGGTTAAAGTCTTATTTTTATACAAACTAATACATATTTATAATAATCATACGAGACATTAAAAATTAACAATATGCCTGTTAACCTTTTGACACATGGTAGTATCAGAATAAAACCACCACTTTCTAAAAATTATTTCTAAATGTATGGTGGTTTCTGATTGAAGCTAAAAGCTCTAAAATAATATTCTATCATAAATGATTGTTTGTAGGTATCAGCACACTAGTTAAAAAATGGTTCTTACATACAAAAAAAATGTGTCAATTGTTATGCTTTTTCCTCAATATTTTCATTTTATTATTATTATTATTAATTCAGCAAGCAAAAATTAAACAAAATCAAAATATATTCATAAATTTATTATATTAAAGCTGTCTACTACATACAGTAAGACCCCGCTTAACGCTGTTTCGTTTAGCGCTCTTTTATTTCAACCCGGGGATTCCACGAAATCACTCGCAGCATACGGGGATTCCACGAAATCACTCGCAGCATACGGGGATTCCACGAAATATTATGCAGCGATGAGTTTCAAATACATATCCGAAAGAGTGTACTTGTATTTCTTGTTTGGTTCGGTATTGTACAGACATATTTTTATTATTGAAAACATTTGTTGACATTATTGTAAGTAGGTATTAATTTACATATTTAATACTATATTACAGTGTCAAATATTTTGATCTTTAGTTTTTTTTTACTGTGGGTGATAATGGAAAAGAAAAGAAAGCAACCAGAATAAGCATTTCACTCAAAACTAAAATGGAAGTCATTTAGAAGATTAGATTCTGGTGAACGTCAAACTCTAATTAGTGCTTCATTGAATTTGCCAACTTCAACAATAAGGACCATCATGAAGAATAAAGAAAAAATACTGTCATCGAATACTGCAACTACGTCAAGCTCTGCAACTAGAATTACCCGTTCTAGAAATAATATCATAGAGGAAATGGAATGTCTATATGGATTAACGACGAAATTGACCGCAATATGCCATTAAGCCAATCTATCATAATGGGAAAAGCTAGAAGAATTTTTAATTACATTCAGGCTCAGACAATTGACAAAAGTGAAACTTTCGTTGCTAGTCGAGAATGGTTTAATAGATTTAAACATCGAAATAACCTTCACAATATAAAGATTACAGGAGAAGCAGCAAGTGGTGATACAAAAGCAGCGGCTGAATTTCCAGCGATATTTTAAAAAATAATTGAAGAAGGAAACTATCCTCCAGAATTGGTTTTTAATGTTGATGAAACAGGCTTGTTTTGGAAAAGAATGCCGAAACGAACATTTCTATCCCGTGAAGAGAAACGGGCACCAGGATTTAAAGCTGCAAAAGATCGCTTAACCCTTCTACTAGGTGGTAACGCAAGCGGAGATTTTAAATTAAAACCATTACTAATTTACCATTCCAAAAACCCAAGAGCGATTAAAGGCATATCTAAATCAACTTTACCTGCAATTTGGGAGTCTAATAAAAAATCATGGATAACTGCGAAAATTTTCCAGGATTGGTTCACTGAACGTTTCTGCGCGTCTGTTAAACGTTATTGCGAAATTAAAAAAACTTGAACAAAAAGCACTTCTATTAATTGATAATGCTCCAAGCCACCCAACAAATTTATCAGACTTAACAACATGCATTCCAGTCGAAGTGGTTTTCTTGCCGCCTAACACAACTGCCTTAATTCAACCAATGGACCAAGACGTTATATCAAATTTTAAGGCTTATTACTCGCGGCGAACCTTTAAGCAAATGTTTGAAAACACAGACGGAGAAGAGAACCAGTCCATAAGAGAATTTTGGAAAAACTACAACATCGTGGATGCTGTAGAAAACATAGGCCTTTCTTGGAATGAGGTAACAGAAAGATCTTTGAAAGGAGTATGGAAGAATATTTGGCCGGATTTAAGTAAGAGCGATGACGTTGGACACTCGATGTGGATGAAATAGTGGAAGAGATAGTGAAATTAACGAAGCAAACCAGTTTTGAAGGGGTAAATGTGGAAGATGTCGAAGAAATAATTCAAGAAGCAGCGGCTAGTCTTTCTAATGATGAGCTCAAGGAATTAACTGAACAAGAAGAAAACAAAAATGTTGACAGCAGTGATTCAGAAGAAGAGCAAAAAGAACTTTCGATGGCGTTTGTAAAAAGGAGTTTGTCTACCATAACTGAAATAATGGATCAATTCATTGAAAATGATCCGAATTTTGACAGGAGCTCAAAAGTAAGGAGTGGTGTTAGAGATGCTCTATCCGTTTATGAAGAACTTTTAAGAGAACAACGCAAAAGAAAAAGGCAAACAACATTAGATGCTTTTGTCATAAAAAGGCAGAACACTGAAAACGCGGAAGGCTAACTAAATATGACTGACTTAGAAATTTATTTGTTTTTTTAAGAATATTCTTTTTGTTATTTATATATATATATATATATTGCAAGAAATAATAATGTGGTATTAATCTGAGCTTTAAGAAATAAAGGTTTGGTTTTATTTTTATTAAAAAACATACTTTTTAAATTTAATACCTAACCAATTTCCCAGCCATCTTCCCCTAACCCCAATATTTACATGTAAAGATAGCCTCGTTTAGCGCTGTTTCGCATTACGCTCTACTTGGATGGAATGTATCCCCCGCGTTAAGCGGGGTCTTACTGTACTTTTTTTTTTCCTTCCCCCAAATCAAATCGTGAAAGAAAAGTTCTTCAAACTTGACATCTTTCTAGGTGGATTCAGTAATATACCACCACGCACATAGGACATGAGATTCTCTACCACTTGATATGCATTGCCAAAACCGATTTATTTTTCTTCTTCTGACTCTCTAAGTCAAGAGGCTAATAATTGATAGGGGTTTTGCCATATGTTTTGTAGGGGGGAGCAATTTATTTACCCTTAAGTAAGTTTTAAACAAACAGGATGATTGAAACTTTCCTTTTTCAGTTGTGTTCTTTTTGTATTAGCAAGCAAACATATAATGGGGATGTTAAACATATTTTAAAATATGGCATAATTTTTTAACTTTTAAATGGTTAATTTAAACATTATATTTCTTAATAACTTGAATATAGTGTTGATTGCATTTAAAGTCTAAATGCCACATAAAGAACATCATTGTCAGCTATATATGAGGATTATTGTTAAAATTGTTTATTTTTCTTTTATATAGATATATATTTCATCTTGTTCATAGTTTTCATTGATAATATCGTAAGTTTTAGCATTTCTATTATTAAATAATCAATAACTGCTGCAAAATGAATTAAAAAAGTATTATAATTATTCATAAGAATATGTCGAAAGTACACAGTGGCACTTCAGTGATAACCCTTCCCCGGCGCCCTTCTTGTGATGCAGTCCGCTATCATTTTTTAAAAGTATTTTCTCTTCCCTTAGACCTTAACTATGTAAATTAACTACACAATTGTTAAAAATCAGAAACATTATGTTTTTGCATTCTAAAGGGCTAAATGACATAAAAGCAAAAATAATAGAATTACTTACCTTAAGCATCTGGTACCTATAGCATTATTTTCCTGAACACATTCTAATAAATACTCAATATCATCATTGAATTCTTGAGTTTCACCAGACTCATGACACTGATAAGCTTGCTTTACATTTTTCACAACAGTATAAAACTATAAAGAAAAAACTATATGAAACTAAAACTATTAAATAAATTATAAATAAAAGTATTAAGTCTTAAAGATATTAATATTTCAAAAAATAAAAATTTTTTGAAAATTAATTATATGCACTACCTTTATACAAAATTTCTTAAAAGAAACCGGATCCCACTTTTTAAAATTCATTAAGTCCTTACAACTCATTTAATTGATGTCACTTTGAAATAATAATAAGAAGAAGAATAACACTCGAAAAAATATACACTGCATTAAATTGGATTAATTGACAACTGGATTATCCCAATTTGAAAACAATGGGCAAATTTCAAAAGAAAGTAATCAAATTTAAAACTTGCAATGAGAAGGAAACCCTATCTGCAAAACTGATAAAAATCTTGAAAGTAAAAACATTTAAAAACTGTTACAGTTGGGGGGAAAAAAAACTTGGCTAGACATTTTCAGAGAGATTAGTAGATTTCAGAGCTAGAGCTTTATTCATTTAATTGTCATTCTTAGCATCAATGATATTGATGTAGATATTTTCCTTAAACTAAAGGAGAAAATAATTACACACAAAACTGAGGATACTTATTATATTTAATTACATGTCAAAGAGTATTATAATTCATTATAACAAGATTTATTTTCCCACATTAAGTGACTATAGTATTAAAAAAAATCCAGTAAGGAGGGAATAGTGACTATGAGAAATATTCTTGTAATTTTGTACTTCCTTTAATTTATAATTCTGTTGTGAAATACAATAAAAGAATTATAAATAATAACAGTAGAAAAAAATTGATTACCTCTTTGGATTCTTTGGGACACTTGAAAGACCTAACATCCCCAGAGGATGTGTATGAAACTTCACTAACTAAAGTATCATTAAAATTTTCTTTGGACATTTCTTCTTCAAATTCATCAGCTAAAGAAATGCCATCTTGTACTTCAAGATTCTATAAATAACCATAAAAAATATATAATATTTTTAAATCCATAAAAAAATTTGCTTACATTAGTTTGATTAATATTGTGTTTAAAACAAGATTATCACTATTTTGGCTGTTTAATTTTCTCTGTCATTCTTTGGTTGTTTCTGAAATTGTGGGAATAGTGTCACTTTATTTTCTAACCTTTATTTAGAGACAAGTACACTTTAAATTGTAAGTGGAAAAATATAGAATTCTTTTCAACTAAATCCAATGTAGAATAAACAAAATTTTACATTCAGGATAAAAAAAGTTATTAAATTATAATTAAATTTCATAAGAAATTTTTAAAAAAAATCGTGGACAACAAATTCTTTCCTGAATGAAGTACATAAGAAAAAAAGGCATGAAAAAAGTTTAAGAACCTTTGTTTCTGAATTCTCGAAAACAAAACTGAGATAACCAACAATGTGTTAAAAAATTAATAGTAAATATTGATTCACTCATATAACATTTATATGTAGTAATATCTCCAGCCATAAATCAAGGTTTTAAAGCGACTTTTACCATATACAATGGTTTCATTAATTTTATGAAAAACAATTTTGTACCAGGTAGGCAAATTACATGTTAACATAAACTATGAACCAGTAATGCTGCAAAAAAAAAAAAAAAAAAAAAAAAAAAAATGGATGGAACTAAGATTTCATTTTCAAATCTATAATCAACATAAAAATATTGAAGATTACTTTTTCATTCGATTTTTATGAAGTGAAATTAAAAACATTCAAATCTTTGTCAAGTTTTTAAAAAAGGCAAGCATTTTGTGTGTGCTTATAAAAAATAAAAGTAAAGCCTAATAATAACGAAAATGAGTACTTAAAATCAGGGAATAGTATAAATTTAATACTGCAATCTATGAAAAAAGCTTTTAAAAATTTGACTTTCACAGGGAATATGTATAAAATAAAATTTTCAGAAATGTAAACATACATCAAAAATTTCAGATTAAAAAAATATTAGTTTTCAAAATATCAGCATAACAAATAAAATTTAACCTTCAATGCAATTTTTATACACACACACACATAAAAATGCTCATTTTGAAGATTTTTAGATATTTTGCTGTCTAATACTGATTGGTTGGAAGAACTTATAATGTAAGAATTAATAATAATTATTTTTTTAAAAAAACTCACCTCTTCTGCTTTCTTAGAAGAATGCCAATGTCGATGATTGTATACTGCTTTGAACTAAGGAATAAAAAAATAATAATAATCAAAAACCTCTTATGGCAAGTAGGAAATTGAAAATATAAAAAATTGCACCAAAATACCTTTAATGAAGAGCTAAATATTTTCTTAGGACGAGATTTGGAAGAAGTATTAGAACTGTCTACCCTATCAGAAGACTGGGAAGATGAAATGGCTCCATCCGAAATTGTACTTGTTTGGCTTGATGAAAAAATGGATCCAGAATTATTCTGCTCTTCAGAATAAGAATTAATTGATTTTTGAGAATCAATCTCAGAGACAGCATTATCATTCTCTCTTTTAGATGCAACAGTTGAATCTTTTTCTACTTTACTGACATTTAAAGATTCCTGTGAATGCTTCGTAATGCAGTTTTTAAGTGTTAAACTATCCAGTGAAGACTCTTGTTTGGAAGTCTGACTTCCATATCCAATGCTTGTCTGGTGATGATTTAAAATACTATCACTTAAAATATCACTCTGTGAAAAATTATTTATAGCATCTTTGTCAAAGTAACTTGGAGGTTCCATTTGATGCGATACATTATCATTGTTGGACTTACTTGATAAATCCAGTGTCAACAAGGAATCGAATGCTGAATGGGATGATGAAGTATCAGCTGGTGCCACAGGCTGAATATATGAATTGATATAATGTATGCTAGGCTGATTAGAATATTTTGTGGAAGCACAAGTATTGGGAATATTTGCACAGTACCGCAAGTTCACAATATTAGGAGTGGTGCTGGTCGAGTGTGTAGATGATTCTTCAGATGCATGTTGCACTTCGTTTTTATAGTTTGAATTCACATTCATGAAATTATCACTTGCATCTTTTTTAGCTTTCAATGAATTGAAGTTTGGGGGCACTGACAATCTCAAAGCATCAAAATCACTGTTTTTCGAATTTGTACTTTTCAATAAGCGAGAACCCCCACTCTTGAAAAATTTATTTGGTTTGGATACAGTAGGTTTACTTTCAGCTTTTAAACCACTGGGTGAAAGTGAAGAATTAGGGGAATGGACATTGTTGTTAGGAGATAATTCACTTTCAGCTCCGAAATTGAAGGGATCCTCAGTGTTCACAACTGGAGGAGTGGGTTCTAATTTAACACGTTTCACTGTTTCTACAGGTTCAGAAACTTCTTTCTGTCCATTGAGTCGTGATTTTCTCAAAGATGTGAACGAAGTCATACCCCATCTGTGAATTCCAGCAACTGACACTTTTGCTGTGGAAGGTTTATTTCCTTTATCGGACAGAAGGTGATCAAACTGAACACTGGTTTTGCAGTCAGGTTTTCGGCTGTAGGTCTTGGCCCCCAGTCGTGACATGATTTTGCCTTAAAACAGAAAAAAAAGCATATAATTTCAAAATTAAAAATTTAGAATCTTATTCAAGGGATAATTAAAAATACTAATATAAAAAAATTACTAAATTTTTATAAATGTAGAATGCACATTACATATCATGGCTTTACTTGATAGTCTATTTTAATTCAAAATATTTTACAAATTTCAATTTAAAATAAATAAGAGAAAAAAAAAGTAAAATATTTGAATTAATATTATAAAAACTAGAAGACATTTTTTTTATTACATCAATATTCTTAAGGCAATTTACAGTTAAAAGTCCTTCAAATATAAATTATTATTGAAATACATAAAAAATATCTTAAGAATAAAATTAAGAAGGCTACAAATGCTGCAGCATCTTAATGATGAGCCTATTAGTATCAGGTGATCGAACAACGTAGCTAATGTTTTCCTAACTAGAAATACCATATGAACATATTTTAATAGCTGGTTCAATGAAATGTGTTCGTTTAGTTTATAGAGATCATCTGTAATGTATACGAAATGCTTCCCATTTACAGCACTTTCATATTTATGCAATAATATAATTTTATTAAACAGAAATATACCTTTTCAAATTCTTCTATAAGGAAACATAACGCTAAAGATTATTTCCTCATGTTATGATATTTTCAAAGGTTTAAAATTCTATGTTATTTCTAGTAGTAAAAATTTAGTTTATACCTATCCCTATCTATTAACCCTAAAAAGAAACTGAAGAAATTTATGATGTCTCAATAAAATTTGATCTGTTATCCATGTATCAATAGTTTTATAATTTGCAAATATATCTTCACAAAACAATTTTAATTTACACATAAAAATAAAACAATTCAAGCACTGAATTTTTTTATTGAATTTAAAACATGGCCATACCTAATGTTGTTACTCAAAATGATCATTTTAACTCCCTTCACAAACAGAAGTTTTTAATACTACAGCGAAATACACAATACTAATTTTAAAACAATGCATAAGTATGAATAAAATGCCAGAGAATAAATATAAAAATAGTATATAATAATATATACTTAATAATATACATTTTAGCAAAGATTTAAGCAAGACAAAATTATCAAAGAATTATATCAAATATTTTCACTCTTCAACAAATTATAAATTAACAGCTCTACTTAAAAATTTATTCTTTTACAAATGATTATAAAAGTATTTCCATTGAATAGATGTTTCATTGAATTATTATTTAAAAAATGCCGAGCATATGATATTTATAGAAAGTAGACTCAGTAAGAAATAACAAATGCTGGTTTATAACTCTTAAAGTGTAAATTAAAAAACAGAAAATTAAAACATCTATTAGAAAAATTCTAAAAAATAAAAAGGTTTAAAATAATCAGCACTGCTTTAATAATAAGGTTTTTTAAACTTCTTTGCAAAATTTAGAAGTTTGTCATTTATTTCTCATTTCTTATATTCCCTTTTCTGAGCTATCTCAAGAAAAAAATTTCGACTTAATTCTTTAAATTGATACACTATGTCCCTTTTTCTTTTAAAACTTTCACTTCATTCCTTTCCTTTTCTTTCTTTTTCATTACATTTAATATTTGGCTAGTAAATTTCCTTCAAATGAATGATTTGTTCTTTCATAGTCACCTATAGAAAATCTTTATTGATCATAAATTCTCCATGAATAATATTATTGCCATAGTCAAGTATGATCACTTTTAACAAGACCTCACATCATTACAAGGCTTTAAAAGCAAGTCAAAGCAAAATTCTTAACTTTTTCCATTTTTTGAAAAGTAAAAAATGACCTCTATGAAAATTTCATTTAAGCTGTTGTAAGCTATATTCATCAGCTTATTGCTTTTATCATAATGAAATTCCAAAGTGTCAATATATCCTTGAAGGACAGCAGTCCTAGGTAATTCTTACTACAATCAATTTGATATTAAGCTTCAGATGCACAGAAATAGCTGACTATTTTATTTGAAAAAACTTGTATCAATTTCTGTAATATTTCGAGAAACTACCGATTTTTTCATGCCCAAGGTTACAGTTTTTTCTTTGGGAAGAAAACTCATTAAGTGTTTACAGACAAGGGTTTCACTTTAAATTTTCCAGAAATTTCAGTAATCTGTCATTTATTTATTATTTTTTCTTTCAAAAGGATTTAAATAACATATATAATATTTTATTTTGTTTTGTTTTAGACAGTAAAAAATATGGTGTTCACTTTATATAGTCCTTTAAGACCTCAGGAATCATATTCAGTGAAATATTCCTGACATTTCAACTATATTCAATGTAATGTAAATATTTAAAAAAGTTTTTTTTCCCTTGTACTTGTTTAGCTAGAAAATATGTTGCATGTTTATTTTATTTCTTAAAAACATATGCTGAAAATTACTATGTACTAGGTTTAGATTGTGATAAGAATTAATTTAATATTTTAATCTTATGTTTTGTCAATGTGACAACATTACATTAACAACAGCTAATTTCTCCTATCCACATCTAATATGCTCATGAATTTTTTTAAAAATATATAGAGAAATTATGCCAAAGATATTTTTAAAACTAAAATAATTTCTAGTATCAAAAAAAACTAGTATTATGGAAAAAAAATTTTTTTAATATTTTAAGAAAATATAAAAATTATTTTTATACTGCACTGCTATCAGATATTATCACCAAAAAAAAACCAAAATTATGCTTAATTTTTTTTAAAAAAAAATCATCATAAGGTGCTCAATTTCACACTCTAATGTATATAAGTACTAAATTATTTAGCTCTAGATCAAACAGTCCAGTCTGAAGAGTACCAATACACACACATATTCATTATTATAAAAAGCTTATTCTTAACTTAGGGCACTACAACTTAATTCCTTTACAATCAAAAATGTATGATTTCCAACTATCTTATATCTTAAATAGATGAATAATGAAAATAAACATTTCACAAAAGGAAAACATTTTATTTCTAATGAGATTTCAACTCATGAATTTCAGAATGTCAAAATTTGTATTCATGTTACTTTTATATGTTACATTATTATTTTAATATCTGTAATGTGCTATTGCTTTGACTTTCAAATGAGATGGCAGATTAGCACAATTCAGTCTATTTATTAGTTGATTTCAAATATAATTCCAAAATATGTTGAAACAAAAAAGAACATAAGCTTTAAAATGCATATAAAAATTAGGTAAGTTATCCATAAAACAATAATAACTGGATCCTACTTTTTGAGATCTTCTATTTCAGAGTATATATGTTATACTGCAAAAGTCGAGTTTTTTATTCTAAATTTACTAAAATATAAACATTTTGCGTTTCACAATGCTTTACTTTTTAAATGTGCTGGTTTTAGTAAAAATTTGTCTGACCAATATCACAAAAAAGTGAATAATCCAAATCATTAAAATTAATCCAAGAGATTAAAATAAAAATAAAATTATCTTTTCAACAGAGAAACAAACAAGAACCTATTGTAGCATTATTTCCATTAGCCAGGCGGCAGCAAAAAATTGGCCAAGAAATTTGGTGGAATTCTAGATTATTTTGCAATTTTTTGCTTTAAAATCACTGTAAGAATTTGGACAGAATTTTGTAATATTTGGCAATTTTTTGCTACCACCTGGTTAACGGAAAAGTACTATTTTTGATTCACAATTTTGGGAATTCATTATTGTTACCAAAGAAAAAAATGAAAATTAAATAGAAATAGTAAAATATACAGGTAATTTTCATGTAATGTAGTTAAGATTCTTTTTAAATTTAAATTTGTTACTTTGTTAAAAATACATTATTTATTAAATTTATAAGACAGCAATAGGATACAAACTCTAGTCTAGAACTAATATCATACGTTGCATCATTGAAGCTTGTTATTTCTGGTTTAAATTTGTATTGAAACCATCTTACTTTCTTGTTAAATTTGTACTGAGGACTTTCTAACATGAATATATTTTTTTAATAAAAATAGAATATTATATTATGTAAAAATGAAATCTACAATCACAAATTAAACTTTCATGCAAGAACATTATGAGTTTTAAGTCAATATTTGTCTTAATTAATTTATGTCATAACGTATTTTAAATCAGTTTGAAAAAGTAATACTGTTAAAAGCAGGTCAAACTTTTTAAAACACAACTGCTTTCAAAGGAGCATACATGATAATAATGCCATACTAGTAAAGCAGGTAAAAAATATAATCAATTAAAAGATGTTGATGAATATTGCCATTTCTGCTTTATTCATCACCTACACGATTTCCAGTTTCAATTATTCTAAGGAAACCTAACAAAACATGTCCTGACATAATAATAATAACAATTTCTAACAAGCGAGAGTAAAGTAAAAAATTTAATTTTCTTCTTGTCTACATTCAAAACTAAAACAATCTTCATTTTAAACTTTTTTTTTTGTATTTGAATAAAACTGATTACTTTGAAAAATGAATAAATATAGTAATTCTAGTTTAGACAAACACTTTTATGCCATGGTTTGAGTGAGTCAAAGCAAGAGATTACCATCACACGTCAAAGACTTAATCATGAAGCATTATGAATAATATTGTTTCAGGAAACAGAATCTATATTACATGGCATACAGCATTTAAAATTAATAACTATCAATATTATCATTGGATCATTATATTTATTTATGGCTACAGTGACAATTTATGACATTGTGACATTTCATTTATCAATATTAAAATGACTTTTCTTTATTATCTCATAAATCATTTAATTATTTCAACAAAAGCAGCAGAGGAATATTTTACTCAGTATGCAAATATAATTACAGCAATCATCATAAATTTAAAATATATACAATTTGGAATAAATAAATCAATTCATTTCTATTACAATTCTTTTATCACATTTTTAAATATTACAATTTCTAAAACATTGTAGAACTATAAATATTACAATAAAATGCTTTCTTTTAACACTTGTCTATTTTAATATGCCTGATCAGTAATTTGATGTTAAATAACAATAGAAAATCTATAGATTAGCACTTTTAATAATTGGTTATTTATTAATAAGAAAAGACATCACTGTTAATGCAATTTTAGCTTCAATTTACATGAATACATTGCATAATCAAATTCTAAAGAATATTTCACTTCTTCAAAGAATCAGATTTTAGAGCAGTAATCAGAAGATACCTGACTGTTAAGGGATACTAAAAATTTAACATAGGATATACCTAAAGCATCAGAATAATTCAAATGTGGATTGAAATAATTATATTGTTATTAATAATTTTTTAGGAATCTATATAAAATCTATTTTTAAGAATTTTATATGGAATTAAAGAAATCAAAACTTAATAAATCAGTATTGACAACAAGTGTTTCTAAATATTTCTTAGCATGTTGAATCAACATTTCTTAAGAATAACTATTACATGTTTTGTTTTTCTACTTTTTTTTACTTACTATCTTCTGTTAATAACAATTTCTTTTTATTCACATAACACAAAAGAGATTTTATATTAATTTCAACAAACATGAATACAAGAATATGACATTTCTTGTCTGATAAGTCTCTTGTAATTAAAAAAAAAACAAAAAAAACTAGAGTAAATCTTTGAATTGGAAAAGATATACTAATCTTTTTCATTTAAATAATATATCAATTACACAATATTTTTTATACTGTCATACAAAAGGTATATCAACAAAAATTTTAATTAGGCTTAGTATTTAAAAAAATCAAAAATACATAAAAATATTAAAAAGTTTCAAAATTCTTACACAAAAAAGGTATGTTTTCTAGAGCAAGAACTCCCTTTTCACGATTTTCAACATAAACAGCAACGAACTCGTTCAAATAACCAACACATTTTAAGATTTCCAATTATTTTTAAAAAAAATCTTTAGAAAATTGACATCATTTTAATTATAAACATATCTAAGCATAAAAGCTTCCTGTAAAACGAATTCTGTTATGTTTCGAAAACAATATTCAAGATATAAAACACTGAGCGTTGAAGTACCTAAAATGTTGATGTTCTTCAAAACATGTTAAGTTATTACCAAACGCATTACGCACGCTTAAAAATAAAATAATCACATAGTTAAAAATTACAACTATTATCAAAAGTAAATCCATAATTTATTAATTTCATATATATCTATATAAAATTTAAAGCGCGCTCGAGAAATTATACGTTTGTAGTCAAACAGGATATGGGATCACCAAAATCAGAAAGAGGTAAACAAACAATTATTAACAGTTCGCGGTGTTCTTCGCCGCCCAAATTCTATTTATCACTTTCGAACACATATACAGCTCACAGAAATGTCTATCTAAATTTATACGGATATATATATATGTATCAATGCAAGAATTTAGCAGTTCAGCTACCAAATTTAACATTCCTTACAGAACTAGGTTTTCAAAAATGAGTGATCTCAATAAATTATATAACAGATAAGTTATACAACATGT
Source organism: Argiope argentata (assembly GCA_026289955.1). Lineage (NCBI taxonomy): Eukaryota > Metazoa > Arthropoda > Arachnida > Araneae > Araneidae > Argiope > Argiope argentata. Next base: position 2,368,320 of record JAOUZG010040955.1, on the reverse strand, counting down.
TAGCCTATTTACAATCTTGTTTCAACATCATTAAAAGTTAAAAGAAAGAATTAAAGACACTTTACCTTACAGATCATGAACGTCACAGAGGAGGTTTCGTGTTTCTTTCGTTAAAAGCGAAGACAAGATTTCAATTTATCCCACACAAATGAGTACATTTGGGAAAATAAAAAAAAAACAATCACCAAAACTAAGACACTTATCCGATACCTCTCCCTATATGTAGAGTTAATCGTTATTTACTTCTTCGACACATTACATGAAATTGCATAATGACAACAACAATTTACAAACAATTTGGTCAACGTTGCAACCGCCATTACACTGACCTCACTTTGTGTAAAGAAATTTTTTGATTCCGATTGCGCAGAAATCCAATCGATGTAATCTACAATGAGGTTTTAATATTGCTTCTGTATATTCCAGACAGATGTAAAGTGATTTATTAAATTTATGAAATTCTTGGAAAGACAATCCAACCCATTTTTGAAGCAATAAAGAATAGATAGTCAAATGAATAATGAAAATTCTAAAATGATTTAATATTGCACCTTAATTATCGAAAACGATTTAAAATTACTCAAGCAGAAAATAAATTATTGTGAAATAAGCAAACATTTTTAAACTAAGGTCCATATTAAAAATAATTCAAATAAATATCAAACATAAGTGAATACTTTATAAATTCAATGTTATTTATATAGTTTGAACTAAAAGAAGTATATTTCTATCATGTAAGAAAGAAAAACAAATAGTTCTGATATTCTTTTTAAATAAATGTAAATTATTATAGCTGATACGGGATGTTTTAAGATCAAATTATTGAAAATCTTTCATTCTTACTAAGTGAATGTTTTCATTAGAAGGAATCTTTTAGCACAGTTCTTTAGGTGTATTTACCTATCGGTTTATGTGCGACCATTATTAAACATTAAAGAAGTGAAAGGAAATAAACAAATGTTATTGTGAAATGTTGTGTTGACTTCTGAAGTGATTCTAATAACGTGTGTTTTGATTTTACTATTTCGTATGTAATTTTTATCGTAATTAAAATTTCTTCTTTTTCAACTTTCAGACTTATTAATTATCAAAATCTATATTAATAACAGTTGGCCATTGTATATTCGAATACATTTTAATTTTTGTCCCGGTATCTACAGATTAAATTGGTAGATAATTTAGATTCACTAAAGCACATTTCTTTTAAATTCAGATTTAAACATCAATTAATTTATTGATAGCAATCAAATATGGTGATTAAATTGTTTGAATTTGGTCGAACTTTATTATATACCGATGTTATTATTATGTGCCGACTTTATACAAAATGAATTTCTAAAAATTCAAATTAATTTTTATCGAAGCTTTAAGCAAAATAAAGCAAACAACTACTACAATAATAAATAAAGTGAACTACATAAATATCAATAATACAAATATATAGTTATTGTTTTTTTTTTTTTTTTTTGTAAATTTTGGTGTTTATGTCCGATTTAGAAGTTAGAATAACGTTGTAGAATCAACTCTCGTACTAGCAAAGTGTCCTTCTGCAAAGAAAAGCCACAAAACGAAAACTAATATCAAAAGTTTATACAATATATTTAATAGGAGTTGCATAATGTAGGGCAAAAAAAAAATGTCATGTTTTGTAACTAGTTTCAAAACAGCACTTTTTTATTCAGTGACTGAAGAAATTGGTTTTCAGTTTGCTTATTGTTACTAAGATTATTTTAGCTTGTGTTATGTGCCAATTAGAAGCTGAATTTAACAGTATTTATCAAAATATTGTAATTGGTGGATGTTGAATGGAAATATTAATCAAAATCAAGCATTTGAGAGTTTCTAATTATAACCAATTTTACTCTTGAAAGATAACAACCTGTATAAAATTCTTGTGCATTTTTAAAATATGGTTTTAAAAGGTTTAACATTGCTTATAAATTATTCACAATAAAAAATTTATTAAAAGAAAGATGTAAAATTATTATTGCTTTTATTATAACTTTTCAAGCATTATCATTCATATGAGTTAAGTTAAAAAATATTATTTTCTATTATTTTTTCATGACATGGAACTGGACACTCTTATAATGGAGGTCATATGTTGTGTTAATGTGTAATTAATCCTAATATAATTAATCAATATAAAAAACCTAATAGATAATTGATTTAAAATTTATTTAATTGATTTTCATGTGTGTGTTTTGTTTAAATAAAATTATTTTTGAATTATTATGTAATTTTTTAGAAAATGTCTGCTACTGAAGAGCCTACTATGACAGAAGCTGAGCAAATACAGCAGGTAATTATATTGCCTTTTCAAATTTGTGTTCAACTGCATTTTTTTAAAATGATTTTTTAACTGGCTTTATTGTATAAATACTTTTTGTGTTCTTTTCCATTGAAACATATTGTAACAAAGTATCTAAAATATATAGTAAAGCAATCTATGTTGGGAAAATGAGGTTATCGATTAGCTGGTCTTCGTGTATACTTTTGAATAATTTTTTTTCTCTGTTAAATAATTAAGCTTTAAAATCTTTTCTGTTGAGTATGAAAATTTTCTAATTTCTGTTTTGCTGTGGTAAGATTTTTTTCCACTATTCATTTTATTCCTAAAAAAAGTATTTTAACTGCTACAGTTGAATACTATGCTGCACAGTGAAAAGGAATGGGTAAATGATGGAGACATGCTACATTGCTGTGTCTCAAAAATTATTGTATCTAATGATAGTTAAAACTATCTGAATCAGACTTACCAATCCCAAACAAAAGGAACCCAATTAAATATGTGAATGATATGGTGTTAAAAGCTTATACCTTTAATTCTATATATGTGTCTATGCATTTCAAATTTGTATTTGTCAAATAAATAAGAAAAAGATTGGGGGAGAGAGTAAAAATATCTAGGGTCTATTGAAAGTCTCATCCTAGAGTCGATGAAAAGAGGCTTAGTTCACAATGTGAACTAAATGACTTTCGAATATTAAAAGTTCTCTCTAGGTTCATAAATAATGTTTCAAGATACAAGTACATTAATTTAAATAAAAAATTTCACATATTAAATTCACATAAATAAAGTTTTAATATAACTCTAACCAATCAATATATGACTTATACTAAAATAAGAAATAAAAAAAGCTAGCTCTATTCATTATCTTCCATTGGTGAATCCATAAAAAGGGCTTTGTAAAATCTTCCATAAAAAGGGCTTTGTAAAATTCATATTGTTGATATCAAATCGAAAGATGGATTAAATTAATTCTCCCTGCTAGGAGATTTCTTATAATTTCATTGCCTTTTACTGGTTTATTTCTAAAACAAGTAGCAATCATAAGTAACTTTTGAAGTGAAATAATAAATCAATCAAAACTTTTGTGATAGGTATATAATTAGGTTTGAGGGTCTACATGTAAATATTTTTGATTAAAATAAATTAACGCTTTGATCCAGTGGAATTTCGGCATCATAATTGGTTGCTTCTGATTATTGGTTAAGTTGGAAGTAGTCTGTACAACCCATATATGTATGTAGAATTACATTAGAATCTATAAAAGACTTAAATTTTTTTAAATTGCTATCTTTCTGAAAGGTATTTAATTTTTTTAAGGCTCACACTATTCAGGTTTTTAAATAAGAAACAAATCTCTTACATGAATTTCCTTTATCAAATATTTTCATAAAATGCTCTTAATTCATCACCAAGTTTTGTATTTTGGAGAATAAAGATTCCTGCTCTTAAACATGAAATTAAAAATGAAACTCATAATGCAAATAACTATTAGGTACAATAAGATATTTGATAACTTTGTTACATTATCAATCAAAAGATCCTTATTAATAGGTGTGTGTGTGCCCTTTAGAAATCTAAATTTCTGAATGCAGTTATACAAAAAATTTTAATATTAAGAAAAATAATATAGACTTTAAAAAACAACTCTAGGCAGTTATTTAAACTGTTAATTTTGCATTAATTAAATGTTTCAATTATAGATGCATTAATGTCCTAACAAATAACATCGTAAGATTGATGATTTTTACTATATTTAACTGAATATAAAATAGTTAATATTATAACTGATTTTAAAGTATAGGATTTTTATATGTAAATTATGTTGTTTATTAATAAAATCTCTCTTTTTTTTTTTTTTTTTTAGTTTCGAGATTTTCTAATATCATATAATAAATTATCTGAAAGATGTTTCCGTGATTGTGTTCATGATTTTACTGTACGGCATGTAAGAGATAAAGAAGTAAGTAGTTCTTTCTTTCTTTTTTTTTTAATTTGATAGCTTTTAATCAAATTAATTCTGTTGCTATAATATACAATTTTTCTATTTTATTGTACATTGGAATTTATCACCTGTATGGCAGTAATTCAGCTAATTGTTGTTGGTAATTCTTCACCTCGATTGTGATACAATTACTAGTTATTCTACTTGATTAAGAAAAACGTAGTATATAAATTTTGAGTAAATAGCAATTTTTTATAAGAAATTTAAAAAATTTAAGGAGGTAGCTTCAACTTATGAAATATACTTATTTTATTAAATTTTAAAAAGACAATTTTATTTCCTGATACACAAACACAATTCAAGTCTCATTCACAATTTTTATTACTTTAATACTTTGCTTAACAAATACGTGCAAAAAAATTTCACCATCCTTATATTTTATTTTACACTAGTCACCTATGATAACCAGATAGTTTTCCCCAAAAGTAATAATTTCTAAAATTATCTTTAATATATTTACTTACTTTGGTCATCAATTTTTTGAGCAAGATATTTCAAATCTTCCAATTTTGATAGTCACATATCATATTATTATAGGAACCTTACAGTATTTCGTTCATTGTTTTGTATATCCCTCTAATTTGATGTCAACTGCCATTTGAATTTAAGATGGATTGAATATAACTTCAGTCATTATGTAAACTTTTTTGTTGAAACCAAGCATATTCTTTAAAAAATGACTGCAAATGTTTACCTCTGAATTTTTAAAAATAATTTATGAAATATACCAAAAATTTATTCTATGAAAATTTCTCTAATTCATCATAAAATTAAATTTTTTTCTGTCAAAAAGATTTAAATTCAGTAAATAATATATTTTTTATTGCAATCAGTAAATGCATTTCTGAAAACAAAAGTGAAGTTTAAATTTTATGCAATTTCTCTATTTTAAAAATCATATTCAGTAAAATTATTTTATAATCTTGTTTAAATCTGTGATCAAGCATGATCGTGTTCTAAAACTTTGAATATCATTATTTTAGGGAAATCACTAATTTCTTCAAGATGGTTAAAAGTGTTTAAAATCACGCATTTTCATAGAAATAGAATAGAGCCATTCAAATTTTCATGACTCAATGAACTTTAATTCTGAAAGATTGGAATTTTTTTTATTTAAATTATTAGTGTCTCAAGAATAAATTATTAAATTTGAATCACAGGACTGAAGTTCTGTTTAAAAATTTTAAAACATTAATTAATCTGAATATTTATGGATTCAAACTGCATAAAATATGATTATTTATTTCATTTAGACTTAAAAGAAATAAGATATTGGGATTTATTGCATCCATGACTGTTGTCCCCTGTTTCCATACATAAAGAGCAAAAAGAAAGGTTTTTCAATAAACATAAGAAAATGTGCACTCACACACAAAAAAAGTTTCAGTCAGCTACCATTTACAAAGCAGTTCTGCTGATGTGATATATTACATATTCTTTTGTTCCAGTGGAAAGAAGGGGTATAATAAGACAGTGTTCACTTAAATTTCACTTAATTTTTAATTGTAACTAAAAAAATTCCCTCTGAAGTATATATATATATATATATATATATATATATATATATATTATTTGAAGCCAAATTTGATAGCTTAAATATTTTTTGATATATTTTTGATATCATTATTTATCCATAGCTGTTATAAATGGCATTTCTTAACATATTGACTCATCAGAATGTCTCTGAATAAAAAGAAATTTCAGTGTATTATATAAAAATATTCATTTTCTGTTGAATAAAAACAGTTAGAAAATAATTGTTTTAAAAATCTTTTTATAATATGTGTCAGTACCAAAGCAATATCTGCATATTGCAATCTATAATGCTACATTTTAACAGTATAATAATTTTTAAAATTTTACCCTTTTTTCTGCTGACTGACGTTTAAAAATAAAAATAAAACATTTTTAAAAACAAAAACAAGTTTATTGTTGCACATTTCTTCCCATATTTTTAATCATTAATAAGTTAATTTTGTAGTAATTCATTTAAAAAAATATATCTGCTACTCATATCTTTTACCATTATTAAAACTAAATTTGCTGTCTTCAAAAATGTTCACTTTTTTCTATGCAAACTTAGTAATTTAACTTCAAATGCACTCTTTTAAAATGATTTCAATTTCTTTTACTTTTCACCTAATTTTATCTCATGTTTTAATACTTCAAAATTATAATGTATGCAGTAAGACTTATAATGTGTGCAATTTATCAAAAGAAAAAAAAAGTTATACCAGTTTTTGAAAAATATTGATCTATCGAAATTATGATCATGAATAATAGTTCATGATGAATCACAATATAAAAAATTGATATTCACAATTAATTTGGGTTTCCGATTTCGGTGTGGTTATCATTTAGGGTTTATTTTTTCTTGTTCATCATTCTTTTTTCCCTTCACATAATTTTTGTTAGCATTTCTATAAACATTTTCATATTCTGACGTATAAAAATATTTGTTTTTAACATGTCATTTTGGAACAAATTGTTTTTTGTTCCCTAAGTGAATGATACCAGTATGGAAAAATAATTGCTGCTAACAGAAGGCTGTAAGTCATATCACTGACTATCCAACCCGCCAGAAGGCACACGAATAAAGAAAACTAAATAACCGGACTGCCTCTATTGCAGCATTATCGTGAACTGGTTGAGTCTTAAGGGTTATCACCATACACAGTGCAATCCTTCCTGAAGGAAGTACATTTTGTCATCAATGGAAGAAACCTGATCCCCCACCTATTTATGTAATCATCAAGAAGGCAAGTGCCAACCACCCTACCGGAAGCATATCATCCTCTTTTCGAAGTGTCCCCCCCAGAGGGATATAAGAAGACTATAAATTACTTTAATGTACAATTTTTCGCTTTAAAATTACTGTAAGAAATTGGGCGGAGCTCTACATTATTTGGTGATAATTTTTTTTCTGCCACCCGTTTAACAGAAAAATACCGTTTCTAATTTTAAACTTTGGCAGATAGTACAGTCTACGCTTATGTGAACAAGACAACCCAAAAATATAATTGATTGGCAGTACCTACTAGGCGTTTCTGGTGGCATAGCATCCAAGAAGAAAAATTAGCTTTAAATTTAAGTCTAGCCTCCACCCGATATGACGGGGGCATGTTACGCAACATCAAACAAACATAAAATAATATATTTTGAAATTATCAAAAATAGCTACAAAATAATTTTTTATAGTACACATTCAGAAATATTTAGACTGTTAAAAACGTAAAAATATGATATGTTCGTAGACAAAAAACATAGGCAATCATTTCACTTCTCAGAAGATTCATTCTGTCTCCGCAATTCATTTGCAGTGAGATTTAAAGAAAGGCGGTTGTTTCATCAAAAGACTCCTTCCCTAAGTGTAGACATTATTTCTGCGACATTCACTAACCAAACGTTTCTTTCCTCTTCGTTATCCTTATCGCACAACAAACGAAGGTTTTTTTCTCATTTAATATGTTCCCATCAGTGTTGGATTTCCTTCTTTTGGCCATAAAGAGATTTGAGTCGATATTTCAAATCCGACGTAAACAAAGAAATTCATCGCATACTCATACTACAGCTTTTGCTATTTACACACGCGTGAGATTTTCACGCATGTGCAGATAAGTGCAAAATTAAAAGCAAAATAGTAACACTTTTTTTATATTTTGATATGATTTTAATGTACAAAACCTTCCCCAATAAATACTCTACAAAATATGATAAATATCTTCAGTGTCCTTAAACTATTCATCAATTTGTTGTGGTTCAAACATATAGACGCTTTAGGGAAACTTCAATTTATATATATAGATTAGCATCACCCGTGCGCCGTTGCCCATGGCATAGCATCTAAGAAGAAAAATGAGCTTTAAACTTAAATCTAGCCTCCACCCGGTATGGCATGGGCATGCTACGCAACATCAAACAAACATAAAAATGTATTTAGAAATTATCAAAAATTGCTACAAAATTTTTTTGTATAGCACACATTCAAAAAATTTTTAGACTGTTGCAAAGGTAAAAATATGATCTTTTCGGTATAATGAGATTTGAGTCACTGTTTAAAATCAGACGTAAACAAAGAAATATAATATCACAGCTTTTGCTATTTGCGTATGCGCAGTTTGAGGTTTCCTCGCATGCGTAGATAAGTTTAAATCGCAATTATAAAATTCCTCTTTTTATTTTGATACTAGCATTCCCGTACCCGGCATTGCTCGGGTAATAGAATTAGCATTATAATTACCTATATAATATTACATTATAATTATACCTATAATAATTACTTATTATCTATAATTTTTTCTAATTTTGGGAGGGTCCCGGGGCTTCTGGACTCCTTATATATATGAACCAATTCTAAACTGTCCTTAACAATCCTTTTAAAGCTTTGATTTTCTTTGCAAATGTAGGCCATTCACATTTTATTGTTATACCTATGTTTAAGCAAGAACTTCTTTGTATACCACCCTTTTTTTTCTGGTGCTAAAATTATTAAGTTGCTTGATGAACTGACTCTGGAGCAAGCTATATAAAACTGGCCGTGTAAAAAACAGTCTTCTCTTAAATCGATCCCTGCTACTTTTAATGTTTGTCCTTGTGACTTATTAATGGTTATTGCAAAGCAAACTTTTACAGGAAACTGCACTCTTCTAAATTCAAAAGGATAGTCCGATGGAATTAGTGGAATGTGAGGTATTAAAACCAACTCTCCTCGAGCACATCCAGTAATTATTGTAGCTTCGATTACATATTTATTAAGTTTAGTCACTTGCAGTCTGGTGCCATTGCATAACTTTGGTGGACAAAGGTTTCTTAGTAGCATTACCGGTCTCCCAACTTTCAGGTGAAGTATGTGAGGTGGAAAACCTGGAGGGTCTAAGGTGTGCAGAAACTCCTCTGGATACTGCACTGCATAATCACGATTTGTTGTTGTAACAAAAGATTGTAGTAAATATCTTCTCCACTAAACGACTTTAATAAGATGCTGTTGACTTCTGCGGCTGTATCATTTTTTGGAGATAAGATGGCACACTCGCACAACCATTCAATCGGCTTATTTTTTATATCAACAATATCAGGATAAATCTTGACGATGAGATCTGGCAACTCTGTGACTACCGTAGCGAGTTCGTGGGGTATAATAATTTTTCCAGCGCATTCAGGATATATTCCATCTCCTATTTTAAGGAGAAGATTAGAAAACAATCCTGCTGACGCATCTCCATATAAATGAGCTCACATATTCTTACTCAAACAAAGTTTCTGCACTTTAGGCCATAGATACGACGATTTGATGCATGCTTTAACTTCATTTGCACTTGTTCCTCTAGATACAACCGGTAATGTTTGATGAAAATCTCCTGCTAGTAGAACAGTTACTCCACCCATTACTTTATCAAAATTTCTTAGATCTTTGAGGGTTGCATTAAGTGCCTCGAATCCTACTTTATGAGCCTTAGTACTCTCATCCCATATAATAAGTTTGCAATCTTGTAAAACCTTAGCCAAATTACTCTGTTTTTTAATACTGCACATTGGATTCTCTGAGTAATTGAGGTTAAGGGGTAATCTAAAAGCAGAATTAGCTGTCTTCCCACCCTCCAATAACGTTGCAGCTATTCCAGATGATGCAGTTGCCAAAGCAATGTCTTTATTGCTTGACCTTTGAAAGAAGTAAATTTAAGAGAAATGTTTTTCCAGTGCCACCAGGTGATTCTAAGAAAAATATTTGGCCAGTACCAGACTCGATGCTGTTGAGAACCTTTTGATATACGCTGGACTGTTCATCTGTTCATCAGGCTGAGGTAAACCATAATCTATTAAGCGCTGACCTCCCAGACTCTCAACAGTGTCTTCAATCAGAATCAAGCATTGGTTGTACGCTTTGTCCTTAGTTGAAAGACTGGAGTCTTGCAGTTGTCTTTCATGCTGAAACTGGATGTCTTCTGAAAAACTGTCCTTGTACTTTTCCCGAAGGCTTCGTAGATCAGAGGGGTGACAAAATACTAAGATCACTGAAAAAAGTTCTCGCAGTTTGAACGATGAGCTACTTAAAATAGCTTCCTTAATAATGTATTTCCACTGTTTATCATCCTCGAGCAATCTCATTGCCATGCATGCAGCTTTGAATGTAGGGTATTTAACATTATTTAAAGTTTTTTAATAGGAAAAAGATGTTGGGCCTCTAACATGATGGAGGAGGAGGTGTAGGTGATAACACTCAACATTGTTAGGATGAATTGTGTAAACGCGCCCTAAAGTAGAATCTTTCTTTATTCCTGGCCATTTATCAATATTCTCTCCACGCCAACGTCTTGTAAACTTTTTACTCTGTTGCCACACATAATACGAAGGAACTTCAGCATTTAGAAGTGTTCCAGCAAACTCATCAACTTTGCAAAGGTTGAAGAATGCCGAAAGTGTTGTCTCTGGAGGTTTTACAGCTTTGTCATGAATGTTATGTGCGGTGAAGTAAACACGTTGGCCATTTTCCAGATGCACAGCAAGATGAATTACTGCAGGGTATCTCTCATGAATAGGAAATCCCAATATTAGACGCTTTCAGGAGACTTCATTTTATACTATAGATAAAATGGTATTTATCCATTTCGCCTGCCCAAATCTCGCCAAGCTGTCTTTATTGGCGACAACACACAGAATACGCTTTCAAAAATTTTAACAATGCTGTTGCCAGCCGAGTTATTACGTTAGCCGTCGGTTATATCACTTTTGGCAACTTTATCGCCTACGCCGCGAAATTTCTGATTTTGACATCAAATCTATCAATTAAAAAAATATTGTAATCGGAAAAAAAATTTGCTATCTGATGATTCTGATAAGCCCTTCCGAATCCGAAAAACGCTTTTCTGAAATTATGTTTATGAGCAAGATAACTCAAAAATACTTTGAGTAGACAGATGAAATCTGATGTATAGATTTAACACCGGACTTGTAGATTTTGGTGAAGTTTTAAATCTGAAGTATGTCTGTCCATTTTTTCTGAATACAACTGAATACAAATTTGAAACCAAATACTTCAAGGGGTTAGCAGCTGTCTTTTTTTGTCACTTTTTTTTTTCTTCAGTTAGTTGACAAAAAGTATTCACAATGCATACTCGGTTATCTCTTCGCTATTTTATGAATTATGAAGCATGAAAATGCTCCTATAAATTTTAAATGCATTTTTAAATCGTTTGATCAAAATGATACTTAATAAGCTTACTTAAAGCTTACTTAATAAAGATTTTTTGATCAAACGATGGTCATTAGTTATCTAATCTTGGCCTACATCTTGATTCATGATTGTTAATCGAAGTGGATGTTCTACTAGATCGCTAATCATCTATGATAGATCCACTACCCTCTTTAAATTTCTCTATCTGACAAATAGTGTTCTTTTTGATAAATAGTCCTCTTTGAAGGCTAGTTACAAAAATTTCATTGCGTAATAAAATTATCTCATTAAAAATAAATATATTTTCAGCTGATAAAAGGAAATAAACTCCTGGTTATTGTTAAATATTTGTAAAAGTTTCAAAAATAATAAAAATTTGCTGGTTATATCTATCGTAGATGTATTTTAAGTTATGCATTCCGTATGCATTTATCATAGTTGAATTGCTGCCTTACTCTGCGACTTTGGCAAAAAAAACTGCATGTGTTTTAGCATAATTGTGCACACATCTCGATTTTTTCTTCTTTTATTTACAGAACGGAATCGAAATTCTTGACATTATAAGTTCGCGATTATGAATTTAGAAAAAAGAAAGTGAAATTTATTTTTAGGGTGCGACAGGAGAGAGCATCAGCTCCTTTTCGCCATGGATATTTAACGCCAAATATGGCAACCCGATGTTGCCGTTGGAGGATATCTTCCTCTGGGAGATAAGACGCAAGAGCGTGGAGAGTTGGCAATTTTGTAAAGTGCACCAAGGGGGTGATGTTCTCTACGGATCAACGATTTTTAGCAACTTCGGACATATAAAGATAAACGTTTACAGAGTGTAATTTTTGTAGCATTTTGTAGCTGAATTTTCAACAAAACATGAGTGTACAGTATCAGAATCCCACTGTATTTTCAAAACTATGTCAAACATTAAAAGTAAAAGTCTTTGTAATTGATTTTCTTGCCGCATTGTCTGATTTGACGAACTATCACCATAGATGTATTCGAGTTGAACCACGGCAACGTATAATTCAATTTAATCGAATTTTCGGTACTTTTCCGTTAGCCGGACGCAATCGAAAAATCGCCAAAGAAATTTGGCGGCATTCCACATTATATGGGGCTTTTTCGCTTGCGCCCGGCTAACGAAAAAGTACCAACGCATTTTTTAAAGAAAAAATATCATTTTGTAAAGACGGTACGAGGGATTAATGTACTATTTCTTACCAAGCATATCGAAATAATGCCAATTGCTCAAAAAAAATTGCTGAAAGTTTGCATTTTTGATTGTTACCAGAAATGATACCAAACGGTTTTTAATATTCAATAAAAATTATCGCAATTACATTTGGCGAGAAATTCTCCCAAAATAATTCAGTAGTGACCGTACGTAATGTATTCTGTAATGTATTTTTAACAAAATTGTAGTTACTTATAATTATTGCGAGTTACTTATAAATAATTATTATTCAGTAGTGACGGTATAATCCTAGTATACGGTACCCCTTGATTTGGCGACTTTATACTCAGAAGCCGCGACATCATTTCTGCTACGGACGCTTGTTAGCTGGTTGCTTAGACAATGATTCCTGTTGAGTTGTTTGGCGATATTTTTCAAAATGGTGCCAAAGGGGTACCGTATTCTGGGATTTAACCTATATATATTTTCTTTCAATAACTTTTGATGAAAAGTTTGAAGGGATATATCACTCCCCCCTTTTTTGCATAATATAAGGCTTTAATAATCCGTTTTGGTGTAAGTATTGCAACGCTGAAATTTTTCCTTTCAGTTTCTAATTATTTATTCTGATCATCGTGAATATTTGTTACTTTTATTATTAAAACATAGTAGACTGAGAAATCTTTCATTTCTGTTAGGAAATTAGATTTTAAATTCACAAATTTTCCGTTATGTGATTTTATGGGTATATTATTTTTTCGAAAATGCTTGTCATCAAAATTAATGGATGAATAAATATTTACTTACTTTGTTTTCCTTTCAGGATAAATGTGCTCTCAACTGTATGGAAAAATACATGAAGATGAATCAAAGGATATCGCAACGTTTCCAAGAATTCCAAATACTTTCTAATGAAAATGCTATAGCTGCTGCCAAAAAAGCAGGCAGTTTACCGTTATAATACTTAATAATTTAGTGAATGTAATTTTGATGGGCTGTGTTTGTTAGTAACAAATTGTCCTCTGAAAAACTGTTCACTCTATTCATTAGCAGTTTTATAAATGCTGTTATCATTTATTCATATTTTTTAGTGTTACTGTGTAAATAAAAGAAATGTCTGTATAAAAGGTTTACAGTAAATTACTTAACATTATCGAAAATGTGTATACATTTAGAAAATAATTTTGATTTTAAATTAAATGATAATAAAAAGTACTAAATTATTATAAAAGCACAAAAATTATAAGTGAACTATTCACATTTTGTGCCCATCATATTTACCTATAGTTATTTCTTTATCAACGATTAAACTTTTAATATCGAATTAATGTGCATTCAGAGTTGCGCATTTCTTGTTTATTGTGATTGAAGTGTAAGAAAGAAGTACTATGAAAATTATGAATCATTACTTTCTATATTTTTTCCTAGTAAAACATAAATAGGGAGGTGATTTTTCCGCAAATTCCTGGTTTATTATTATTATTAGGTGAGAACATGATGTTGTTTTGGTTTTTAAAAATTTGAAGCCACGAAAGGCATGAGAAAAAAATTGGGGATTTATCGCTTTGGAGGCATTTATTTTTCGTTTTTAGGATTATTAGAAAATTATAAAGAAGGTTGTCACATTTGGCGACTTCGTGACTAACAAAAAGTCACAACTTGGCGCGAATGCTTGCCATGAACCCCGATTCTCCTCTCTAGCCAATAAAGAGCAGGATCTTGAGAAATTCACGCCCCCAAAGAAAGTGGTGGAAATGTACTCGAAACAACAATAAGAGGTATTAAAAGGGGGATTAACTATTTTTTAAAAAAAATTATGTATGCTGCTGAAAGAATTTGAGATGGGGAGGGGCTGCTTTTCTAAAAGTTAATAATTGCGCAATACAATAGTTACGTGATTATTCCAAACCAGTTTAAGCAAAATCTAGAAACTTCGAGAATGTTCACGATCCGTCCAATAAAAATCGAAATGCGACCTGATTGGTCTAGGAGATTCTGGGCCTGCCTCCCGGGTGCCATAAAATTTCCTGCATTCTAAAGCTACAGGATGAATTGAATTGAACTTAAAGCGGAGTCGGAGTAAAAGACAAGTAATGAGTCTTCGAGAGGATAGAGAAGCAAATGTGGAGTGCCAGTGTTGTGTGGGGTTCAAGCCAGTGCTAAACAGCTGTGTGCCGAATCCTGTTATCTATTGTGGAAGCAGCGATGTATAGTGTGTGGAGTAGCCAGTCTTGAGGTAGAAAGTGAACATCTAAAGCGAGGGGGCAGTGAGAACTTCAGCCGTTTGGAGAGACCGTAGAACGAAGCTCCGAGGATCCTCTCTCTTGCTGGTTTCTATCTGGCCGCTTTGAGAGCTGTGGTTGGTTACTACTTGTACGTTACTGTGTGCTGTCCTGTCTCTTCTCGGATGGACATATTTGTCCTATGGTATTCGTCATCTTTGTGTTGGTGTCTTCGTGCATATAAACGTCGTTCTTGTTTTCTACTGAGGCCTACTGATTGCATCTTCACGCCATACACTCACTATAAGTGAACCCGGAGTAAATTTTCATTACAATATTCTGTTTCTGCAGTTTATCACGATAGAAATTTTTTTATTGAGGCCAGAAAAAATATATTCTTCCTTTCTTGCTGCATAAGAATCCTTGTTTCCTATTTAGAAAAGTTGTCTAATTGCAGAGAAATATTCATCAGTTAAAAATCCACAGGTCTCAAAAATCATGATTGCTATAGCACAGAGAGAATCGGGAAAACACAAGTTGAAAAATATCTATAAAATGGAGCAAGTGCAGAGTAACTGGGAAGTTAAAATGTATGCTCCTCCCATCTAAAATATACCAATTTCTTTAAACATTCTAAAAAATAAAGCATCGTCGAAAAGACAAGAATGAAAAATAAGTAGCTAGAAAATGAAGCAAAAAAAATGAATAATCTTTATCATATATAAAGTATAAATTTGTAGAAGGAGCAATTTTATTCTGTATAAAACCGCCTGCTTACGGATTTCATCAGAACAGAGAATAAAAAAATCAGAAAACATCTGCCCGAGCTTTTTGAATCGTTTGTTTTTATTTAACTGTTTTTCATTTGATACATTGTCTTACCATTCAAATGGAATTCTTTGTAATTTCTTTTCGTGGATCTCCTGGCAGAAAGATGTTTTCATCTCTGAAAAGTTCAGCTGTTTTTGTACAGAAAATTTCTTAAATCGTTTTATGCTAGTAAGAAAAATTAGTCGAACCGAGTAAGTGTATTTATTCTTTCCAATTTCGAAACTTTATGATTGGAAATACTATCGCTGCCGTTCGCGCCACATTCAGCCATTTCGGTAAAATTTGGTGACAAACTATTTTTTTTTTGGCGGAAATGGCTGTATATTAAAGCTGTTCCATTGTGTTTTTTGTAATTAAATTGTATTTTTGTGAGTTATCTATTTTTCATATATGCTTATAGTGATATATTTCCATTAGCAAATAATGTAGAATTCCGCCAGTCAAACGGAAAATTACCCTTATAGTTCTAAGTACATTGTTTTTAAGTAGTTCCCCCCCCCCACACACGCTAATGAGGTTAAGCGTAACAATGTTTTCAGCCGGCTATTTTAAACGATTCTGTTTATTTCCGTAGTGTATGATAAATTTAAAATTAAACATTGTTAAGTAATTGATCTTTCGATTCCTTCAGAAGTGCTTTTGAATAAGAATAAAACAGATTAATTGTAATTAAAATTTTGTGATCTCCATTGCGTTACCCCAACTGGTGCTTAAAATTCACTTCTTCGCGTTGCTCCAATTGACTTTGAAAATTTATTCATACATACGGTTTTGATAACATTTTTACATACGGTTTTGATAGCATTACCAGTTCTCACATTTACGCATCTAAATTTCCACGCGTACAAGGTCGCGGGTAAAAGCTAGTTTCATATAATCGCGTGCTCATAATTCCTTTTTTCTTAGCTTTATTTCCTGTAGTAACTAACTTTTTTAAAAAAAATCAGATTTTGTAAATGCAATAGCAACATGTTATTAAATGCTGGTATTATTATTTTGAGATGTCCATGCAGATAATACAATTTTTATTTTTCGCCTACGTATTTTTGTTGACGCTAAAAACCTCATTCCAAAAACAACATCATGTTCTGACATGATAAAAAAAAGCATTGGTTGTATTTAAAAAATACACAAATAACTGATGTGAGATAGATTTTAACAATGTGATTTTTAGAGCTTTTTCGAACTGATGAAATTGTTAACAATTAGGTACTCTCAAATTTATTCATGTTTTTTTTTTTTCTTATTACATTGGATTATCCCATAATTTTTGTGGGCCAACGAATTCCATGAAATATTTTGTAAAAAGCAATACATATACATCGTGACTTTCGTAAAAAAAAAGTTAACATTTGTATGAGTAAATTTATTACGACTATGTATTTTTTTCTTTTATTGTAAAAATTAAGGCTTTAAGTATAAAATGCAATAAAATCTGCTATTGAAGAAATGTTCAGAAAGTTCCTTTCTCCTAAGCATATTGGAATCTATGTTACGAACACAATTGTAGTTCTATGCAATTTTTAGTTTTAAAAAAATACTCATATTTTTTTTTTTTTTTTTTTTTTTTTTTTTTGGTATTTGCACATTACTGCATGTTAGCAGTTAATCATCCCCCAAAACATCGCCAAAGATAGCTTTCTAGAATCATGCCAAAAATCTATGTTTCGTAATTGCCAATCCCATGAAATTAATACACAAATGCCAGGTTTCTTGAATCATACATATCTTATATATGGGAATCTGAAAATAAAAATAAGGCCGTGCCCAATATTCATAATTTTAATGAGAATCGAGGAATAACACCTTTATCAGAAAATAAGCGGGAAGGTTTGGGAATGACTACTGTTGTTTTTTATACATACGAATTCTTTTTTTATATCCGGAGAATAATTTTCATATCATAACCTTCGTGAAAAAATTTACACCATTTCTTTTAACAGTACGGGCATTTTGTTTATTGTAGTGATGTCTAGTGTAAAGAGCCGTATCTTGAGTGAATATAATTCCATTACGTGGAACTTAAGTATAGATTATTCTGAAACTGTTACACAGTGGTAATAAAATCTACACAAATACTGTTGATCATCTATAGCCGCGTTCCGACGACTTGTGCACTCCTTGAGACGACGCATTTTGCCCTCTTTCTCCAATCTTCCACGGTTCTTTGATGTCTGTTCATTTAACCGACAATTTTCGGAAAACTCCAGACCGATGTCCACAGCCGGAGATGGGTCAGTTGGTGGATTTACCACCATGCCCATAAAAGCCATAGGTCGTAGAACGAGGTTAATTAACTTGTAAGCCGATAGCCATAATATTTAATGCATCAACGGGACGACTGTATAATTGCCTGTATTTTTACTCTATAAACGTAATAACTCAACAAAGCAACCACTAGATAAATGCAATTTGGTATACGCTATCTGTGACCAAAATTGTAGATTTGTATTGAACTTTTGATGCAATCTGTTCGGAAAAAAAATGCCCAAGATCGTACTCGTTTTTTTTTTTAACAAAGCATCTGTTTAGATTTCTCAAGACGATAACTCTTAAAATTGCCGCCAGGGGGTGACACCAGAAACTAGGGACTGCTTTAGAAAAAAAAAATAGCTTTATTCATTAATTATTCTAATTTATTAAGTCTTAATTTATTTAGTAATTCCTTATTTATTTTTTTCTTGTAAATCTTCATGTTCATTTAGTTAAAATATCATTAATTTTATTCTTTAAGATTCTAGCTATTCAACAGTTGTGTGCTGCGCATTAGTTGTGGTGATATTCGGGAGGCTGTTGGTGAAGTCGTTACGTGGCGATTTTGAATAAAGTCGGTTTTTGTTGTTTTAGTGAAATCGTAATTCTTGTGTGTACTTCTTGTGGCTTTTTCTAATGTTTGTAGCACCAATGAGTACTTCATATGTGTTTGGCGACCCAATTCATTGGAAAAGACGGTGATTCATTTTCATTAACTTTTGATACTGTATTATGCTCGAAATGACATTAAGTATTTTAGTGAACCAGCATTTTAAAAACTATACAGTCCGTTCCTTATAACCACATCATTCTCCAGCATTAAAGAGACCGGGGGGCACTTCGAAAAAAAGATGGGATGCTTTCGATATGGTGGTTGGGTTTTGACACCCTGGAAGGTTCACAAATAAGTGGGGGTTTGACTCCTCCTATTTATGACGGGACGAATTTCCTTCGGAAGAGAATTCTTAAGAATTGCCGTGACCGGTGATGGCACTTAGGACTCAACGACAGTTCCCGCTAAAGTTTCTGTTGCGTCGTCCTGTCATTCAGTTTTATGGTTTATCCGTTTGCCTTCGGGCTGGTCGAAGAATTATTGATACGAGTTGAATTACAAAATAAAAAATATAACATAGTGTTTCCCTAAAAGAAAACATATGGGGGCTATGGCCAGCCGTGGCATTTAAGAGTTCACATACCTCTCTTCAGACTACGTCAACCCCATTATTTGTGCGTGATTTTTAAAAAAGGATAGAAAAGAGTGGTGATTATATAAGTAGCAGACTCTCACTTCTTTTTTTACAATTTACAATCGCCCGGACAAAACATTTTGAATTAAGACTTGATTTAATGCCTTCTAAAAATGAAAATTCTTTATAGCAGTCAACACCTCTGAAAGGCAAATATCTTTTCTTTTTAGAAGGCAGTAAGATTTAATTGTAATATATCAGAGCCTTAATATTAAATATAAAATCTTGTTTTCAAAGTGTCATAAATAAAATTTCAGACATTTTTTTTGAAAATTTACAATTACACAAGCATACTTTCCTAGTGGGTTAATTGTTATGGTAAACTTTTAACGACAAAAATAAATAATTACAGAACGTTCCATTCCTCCCCGCTTTCGTAGAATATTAAAAGTGAAAGATTTTATTTGTTTATTTGCTGGGATCCCCACTTCACATATATATCTTAAAATCCAAAGATTTAGAAAAACAAGTTTGACTCGCTATTTAAAAACAAATGGTGAAGAATCTCAATCGTTGTATCAATAACATTTTGAGCCCACTTGATTTTATCAACATATGTGTAATGTCTAGATTTCTCGCATACACGAGAAAAAGAAAACATATTAGCTGGACAAACTGGTAACAAATGAGTGTTTAAATAAAAAAAATAATTTGCGAGGAAATTTCTGCAAAATTTTCATTTATTTCTTTCACACACATCATTTAATTATGTATAAAAATTGGATTATTATCGAAATAGTAATTATAGCTCAGAAGGGGAAAAAAACAAATTTGCAATCTTTTACAACTTTCAAATTCAGATTTTTAAAAAAACACAGCAAAAAAATTCACAATCTAATTATTTAAATGGCGTTTCTAATATAAAATAAACAAGATGCTGTCATGCATCGTCAAACAAACAAAAAAGGGTGAAAGAAAATCTACTCTTTTTATTCATTTTTTAAATTCAAATTGGTATTTTCAATATTTTAAAATTTGCATTTTTCGGGAGTATAAACACATTTTTTTGTAATTTTACAAACATAAATATACAATAAATACTTTTCAATAATCGTGAATAAGAGAAAAAATAATTATTGTACTTTAAGAACTTTAAATGAGAAAATAAATTTTATAAGCTCAGCGAATAAGTAAGTAGTGTTTAAAAAGTTTATAGAATTTCTAAATAGTTATCGATAAAACAATGAGATTTTCAGGTTTAAATTATCAGTAAAGATCTTATTTAGAAATATGTTTGATGCAATACCATGTTTCGGCATTTATTTCTTTTGAAAAATATAATAATTCACGTATAATTAAAACATGTTCAACAGCTTAATTTATCGTTATATAAAAGAATCAAGAATAACACAAAACACAATTTTATCTCTAATACCTTTTACTTCATTTACAAATGCATAATGTACAGTAAGATTAATAATATACAATGCATATTTCCAATACCATGGAAACGTACAAAAAATATACAGTACATAAATGATTTATGATGCAGATTTTTTTTGTTAATGCGCTTTAAATTTGCGCATTTTGGTAACGTTATTTGTAAAAACAGAAGTACCGATGAATTTCTGTCAATTTTTAAGTCTGTGATTTTTAAAATAAGGCATCACTGGCAAACATATCTTTAATATGCGCACAAAGAAAAAAACAATGAAAATAAATTTGTTGTATATAGTACTATACAAAAGTAGTATTTCCTAAGAGTTAAAATAGAAGTAAAGATAGTTGATGAAGAAAAAGTAAAAAGAAAGATAATTAATGATGATGATGATCATAGAAGGACTTGTTCTAGAGGCAGATTCTAATGAAAATTGAAGCTGGAATTTTCTTTCACAGCGTAAATTAATAAAAAATGTGTAACAGAAAAAAAATTGTAGATGAAAATAATATTGTTGTTACACATTTAATAAATGTAAATCAGTAATTAAAATATTAAAAATTCAAATAAAACAATAAGCAAATAAATATCTAATGTATTTGAGTATTTAAAGACTTGATATTTTAATGCAATTGCAATGAAATAGTTTTTTAGATTGCAATAGATAGTTTTTTTTGCAATAAAAAAAATGCTAGTACTTTGAAAGAATATTTATAATTATTTTTATTTTTTCATTTTATTACCTATTGTGAAAAATTATTTATCAACAGTGAATAGGAGATCTTTGTAGAGAATTTTTGAATTTGTATTAAAAAAAGAATTAGTAAAAAAATGCATCTTTCTTTTACATTTTATTTATTAGCTTAGTAAAAATTCATTAGTACAAATAATTGAAATATGTCCATTCTGTCCCTCTTACTCGAAAAATCGCATCCCACCCAGAAACTGCAAAATTCAATCTGAAAGACTTTCCATTTGGACATTATTGCACTTTTTGTACATCGTTTCCTAATAAATACTAATGGAGATGTTTCATCGATGAAGAATGGAATAGATGCAATATAATCCCGTTAGGCTGATATGCTAGGTGATAAAAAAAAGTTCACAGAGGCCCTATCGATAATAGCCAATTTAAGCAGGGAAAAAAAAGAAGGGGGTGAAGATGGATTCGTCAAATGAAAAGGGGATTATATCACATCTGTACTGAAGAGGCTGAAAATGTGATCCATTTTCTTTGAGTTCGTTTCACAGTACACACAAAATTAGCATTTTAATTCACCATTTTCAGCCGCAATAGGTGACTGCGAAGTCCTTTTCAACTTTCTCCTCCACCAACAGACGCCAAATAATAGCGCCAAAGTCGCCACCACAGCCACTGTTGCCGAAGCGTAGATGAGAGAGTCTTTAGATACTGAAGAACTCGTAGCAGCTTTTTGAATCTTCTGACCATCAGTACGTTCAATGTCAAAAACAGGTTCATTAAATGTGGTTACGTATGAATCTGTTGTTGTAGGAGGAGTCTCAGAAACATATTTGATGGTAGTTGTCGGAAAATCTTTGACTATGTTGTCCTCGAAAGGTGGCCACCTATGAACAAACGAGTCTTCTGAAGATTCCTTGGGGGCATCGAAGTTCAGGCGGCGATCGGGTGCATCTCCTTCTACTAAATCAAAACCCAGGAAAGGGCGGTCTTCTAATATTTCATCTTTCATCACATTCCTTCCTGCCGAGGTTGGACCTTCCTCAATATCCAAAAAAGGATTCAGTCCCGTGTTGGGATCGGTGAATTCGCTGATGTGTGTTGGAGGTTTCCTAGGTTTGGGAACTGGGCTGTCTTCGTAAGGTATATCCGACTTTTCGGTCGGTGTGTATTTGTGAAAAGAATTGAAAGATTCAGCAGTTACAGCTATCATGAACATCCATAGTAGAACAACAGAAGAAAGCATGGTTGACCTACAAAGAAAAGAAGAAAGAAATTACACCCAGCAGTTAATAACATTTCTTATGTTGTCAGATACATAATATATCGAATAATTATGAAAATACACTGAACAAAATCTTGCTACTTCGTTCATTGTATAGAAAGTGCGTTCTTCTAAAAGAAATATTTTATTTTTGTAGGATATATTTAGCTTTTGAAAATAAAGACATTATGTCTATGTCTCAACTATAAAAGCACATGTCTGAAGTGAGATTTCTGAAATAAATCATGTTAGCTATGAGAAATAATTTATTTTTTAGTACAAAAATGGAATGAAATAATTAATTTTGTCTTTTGAAGAAATGAAGCTTTTAACCGGTCAATAGAGTATAACAAAAATATCACTATTCACGGCTTCCCTTACAAAGTGTTGAAATTCGAGAACGATTTTACCCCTTTTTTGTTCTCTAGCAAATTATATACAACTTCTACCCTATCTATATTATTCATTTTGTTATCACAGCAAATTTAAATTTTTATTATGAGCATTTTATAACTACTGTTAAAACTGTTTTTGTGTTCTTTTCAAAGTGATTTTTTTTTATGCGGCATGTGAATGCCAACGGTATAAGCGTTATAACACCGTTGGAATATTTTCCAACAGTATACATATTATTACAAGCGGGCGAAAGCGTGCCGAAGGAGAAAACGTTGGCGACGTTTCACAAGGAGCTTCGCGCAGGCCGAGTTGATTTGGCGCGGGAATATTCTGGTAGCCCCCTCCCCCGAGAGTTCCCGGTGCGCCATGTTGCTTCGCGTGCTTTTGGGCTCGTGCTTGCACGTCAATATAAGAGACGGGTTGCCGTAACTTGGCAGAGTTTCCTCTCGGAAGAGAAGCGTCTCGCTGGACTAGCGGATTATTTTCCTCGTTTGTTATTGGTGAGCTGTGTTTACGTTTGCTGCTAACGTTGCATAATTTAGCTTCCTGTGACTTACTGTTTACTGTGCTATACGAAAGTTGTTTTGCATTCTGTTTTTATTGCGCGTAAGGCTTGCATTTACGCTGTAAGTGACTGTTGATTGCTGGATTGTGCTTATCTGTAATTTTACTTTATCAAGTAATCCTGTAAATAGCTGTAAATAAATTTGTTTGTGCTGTCATCAAGTAAAATCCCTTCAATCCGAACCCGCTACGCTAAAAACGTAATAATATGTACACTAACACAATGTGCATGGTAAACAATGTAGGCACATTTTGAATTAACTAGATCCAATATTCCAAATAAATAACATATGTTGTTGTTGTTTCTCACAGCACTTGCCATAGACAAGCTAGCTGTAGTAGTCGATTATTTAAGCCTAATCAGCGTCTTTTGTTTTTGAAGTAGCGCCAACTAGGGCCAAGAGTACGATTTTTGCTACTCATTCATCACATTCGCTTGCACAACCCCTTTTTACAGGGGGGGACAGTCACACACCTTACAGATAGTGCGCAGAAGAACAACCATGCTCGAGCCCGGGACGCCCAGATCACGGGGAAGGCATGCTGTTCCTATGCCAGGACGCGGTCATAAATAATGCATTCCTACATAAAACAATTCTAATACCTTCAAATGATGAAAGCGATTTTGACTTAATTCACCACAAAAAGATGCGCGTTGAGAATCGTGATAAGTCGTATTGATTTATGCGTATTTTTAAAAAATTTTCGTGCTTAAAATTAAAAATTAAACTTTAAAAAAATGTGTGGCACTAGCTTCATAAGCCAGATAACAACTACGATACCGAAGTCGACTTTTGTATTGGGGTCATATTACTCAGCTACGGGTTCTAGCGTCTCGGGTTTGTATCACGACCTTCTCTTGCCACAAATGTTTTCATATCTAATTTATTTATCGTTTTTGGAAAGCACGTTCACTATTTCTTCAAATTCGACAAATTTTCTCAGAGAGAAATTTTTCGGTCTCTTTCCACCATATGAATTTTTTTTCTTTAATATATTGTTTAAAAAAAGCAGCTGGAGTAGTTCCCCGAACAATTTCTCGCCTACTCTCTAATAAAGGTTTTATATCATAGAAGGCCTTGCATGGCACTGGCGTAGCATAATTACGGAGTATTCTTTGGTTTGAATTTAACAATTTTATGAACTCTATCGTCTTATGCTTGGCGAGAGTTTTGGCGATTAATCCCTAGCATGAAGTAAATAATATCCGGAAATCAAATTTGTGTTTTGAACACGTTTTTCTCAGCTGATTCACACAAAACCTCAACTGTAGTTATAAAATCTCATATCAAATTTGATATATTTAGGTCATTGTGTTTTTTAAATTATAGCATTTACATGTTTCTAATAGTAGAAACCAACAGATGAGATAAAACTCGCGTTGAATTTGGCTTCCTTGAAAGGGTATTCTTTCAAAATCTGACAGAAACCTACAAAGATCATGTGCCAAATTTCATCAGTTTAATTTCATCAGTTCAAAGTAATTCTTAGTTTTCTTTGTCAAATACTGATGATTTTTTCCCCTCTAAAAATGTGTTGTTCGGGCAATGAAGTTCGAAACGTGGATTTTCGTTAAAATCTCTAGTTCGATTTTTTTTTACGATAACAATACTTTTTTATATTTTTCTATACGAGAAAGTAATTATTTGATATAACTATCTATGAAGTTTCTGAATATTTTTAACACACTGACTGCATTCGGGTGACAGAAAGAGTCCCCAGTCAGTGTAGAATTTGATGCGATTAGAATAAACATAGTGGCGATAGAAGGTCGCGATACGAACCTGCGACGCTAGGGCCAGTAGCCGAGTAACATGACCATAATACAGAAGACTAAAACTTCGGTATCGTAGATGTTATCTGGCTTATAAGGATAACGCTACAGTGCTCCCCCACCAGTGAGTCGGCGAAGCGAACGATTTTGTATAGCGCTAAGTGTTATGGCGAGTTGCTGCTTGCTCGTCAAATGAGTGACGATTTTTGTTTGTTTGCTTGCCTACGTCAAGTGAGACTGACGATTTTGCTGCGGGTAGATGGCGCCACGACTGTTGTGGAAGGTTACGTTGTCAAGGTCGCCAATATACCGATTGAAGATCACGGTACGAACCTGCGACGCTTGGGCCTGTAGCCGAGTAACATAGCCACAAGACCAAAAGTCGACTTCGGTATCATAGATGTTATCTGGCTTATAAGGCTAATACTACACTAAGTTTAGTATAACCTCCTTGTTTCAAGATGTTGCACAGCATGTGAATCGACTGTGATTCACACTTACTATCTAATTAGATATTTTCTTCTTTACTACTATTAAAAGAGAGAAAATAAGTGAGCATCTTATTAGATAGTGATCTGAATCACAGGCATCCCTCATGACAGCGAAAGGGTTAATGTGATTTCTTGGAACAGATTAAATACAGGTCTGGCCATATTTCAAATTTCTACGAGAAACGTTATGTATATCAAAGCAAGATGAGCACAATTGTCTTATATTGTTAAGGAGAAGCTCTATAAATTTGTAATCGCCGGTTATCTGGTTGCGCGGAAGGAGAGAGCATTGGTGACTGTTGACGAAGAGCTTGGGGCCAGCCGGGGTTGGTTTGGCGGAAGGAATAGTCTGGTAGCCGCTGGATCGCTCGTGACGTTTCCCGAAGTTTCACGTGCTCGCTCGCTCAGCTATATAAGGGATCGGTTGCCGAAATCTGGCGGTTCCTCTAGGAAGAGTAGCGACTCATTGAGCGAGCTGATTACGTTTGTTGTTAACTTTGTATAATTGAGCTCGCTGTGATTTACTGTTTGTTGTGCTATACGATATCCGTTTTGCAGTATGTGTTTATTGTGCGTAAGGCCTGTATTTATGCTGTTAGTGACTGTTGATTGCTGGATTATTTTTTTTATGTTAAGTTTTCCTTTATCAAGTCATTCTGTAAATAGTTGTAAATAAATTTGTTTGTGCTGTCCTCAAGTAAAATCCATTCAATCTGAACCTGCTACGCTAAAAAACGTAACAATATTGTATTTATTAAAACGTAAAAATATCCGTTTTCTCGCCAAAAAGGTTAAAATCGTACTAACCGCCCACACACTTGGCAGATGTTCGACCTCTTGGATAATAATTTCAAGATTGCAATAAGAAGGAACATATGAGCCATATTTTTTTATTGTCTTATAATTCTTTATTTTTATGTCAGTGTTTATTTTGGTTTTTGCCTTTTCATTAAAACCATAAACTCAAAATATAATTGAATTTTAAAGTTTCCGCAGTGGATGTAAAAATTCTAAAAACGGATTAGCACTAAACTAAAATTTAGAATCTCAGCGAATAAAATTTGCACAATCAAATGCGAAGACAAATTTATATTTGAACATTATTAAGTAATTTATTAGAATAAAATTATCCAGTAAGAATGATAACCTCGCAATTTTTTCATATACCCTTAATAAACCTATACCCTTAATAAAAGTTAATAAACCTATTATCAACCACATTCCATTGGAATAATCCTTAAGAAATACCCTACTAGCATTTTATCCTTTGAGGTTCATCATCGGAATCAGTGATTTCACAAGCACCAAAATAATATATGTATATTTTGGTTGCCTTTTCCCCAATCGATTCAAGACAAAATCTGGCCAAATGTAGTCACAGAATCACAAACCAAATTTCAAATATTCAAGTCACAGCGTTTTGAGCTATCGTATTTAATACTTGTGAAAACGCGATTGCGGACAAATAATCAACCATTTGAATGAATTCGATTCTTTTTTTCAGATTTAGTTTTAATGTATACAGCAACGCGACTTTCATACACACAAAAAAATATTTAATCTCCTCATTAGTAAAAATTAGAATTTGATTACTTTATTATTATAAATTTAATTAACCATTTTAAAAAGTCTTTCTCAGTGAGAATCTATAACCAATAAGTAAGCATGTGCCAAAGTTGATTTATCTCTTACGGTCTTTGCAATGATTTAAAAGATTTTTTTCATCATGTATGTCGCAATTTGCAGATAGAATAATTATTATTCTCAAAGCCTTATCAACTAAAAACAATATACATATATTAATCTAATCCAATTCATAGAACTTTATAAGAAAATATTTTAATGTTGAAAAATAGTTACAAGAATACAGAAAGAGCAGTTCCTATGCATTTGCAAAAATTGCTTGGATGAAGAGAAAAAAATGACTGATTTATAGCATTATATATAAATGTAGGCACTACCAAATAATTATGAAAATGTGGTTGTTGAAAATATATTATTTAATAAATTGTATTCTTCCAAGCCGTTTAACTCATTCGCTGCCAACCACGAACATTTTCAGCACGAATATACTCGTGATACTTTCAATATATTATAACGTACAACTTGTCAAACTCGCAAACTTTTTATGGCCAAAAACATAAATATACAAGTGTAAAAACTTTTTTAAAAAGCTACAAATAAATTTTTTAACAAAAATTATATTTCATTTAACCCATTCGCTGCCAAGCCTAATTGTATGGGGGGTTTTCCCATTGCCAACCACGAGTATACTCGTGTTTGATGTTTATACATGTGAATGATTATTTATGACAAAATATGTGTATTTAATTTGAAATAATAAAACTTAGATAAACAATAACACTCAAAACAGAAATGACAATAGGAATAAACTCATACAATTTAGACTTGGCAGCGAATGGACTAAATAACTCGAAGAATATTTAAATAGCCTAAAAAAATACAAAAACTTCTATTCGAATTCCCAAATTTACTCTAAGTTCTCCAACTTAGCAAGAAAACAAAAAAAAAAAAAATGAACAAGAAAAACTCCTCACCCTGATCAACGCGCACTTGAATCAAGAAAATCCCAACTAGATGTAGCCAAAATGCCTCTTTGGATGTCCCACTAAAACCACAAACCTTACCACTAGTTCTCCTCTCCAACTTTCAAGGCCGAAATCTCTACCAACGACAGTTTACGTTCTTCGATATTCCTTCCTTTCATGAGATTTGTCCCCGCTCTCACCCTTCTAACCCTGTTCTGATCTTCCTATATATACTCCGGATTTCACTTATTTCACACTCAAACTTTTTTAATTTGCTTCTCAATTCTTGTCAGCTGTAGTTTAGTTATATTAACGTCTCATTTTTAAAGCAATACTATAATGGGACGGACCTCGTTATTGTAAACGCGTTCCGGAGATGAGAGAGACATCTGAGTCGGCAACTCTTTCTCCAAACTTCTACAGCAAACCTGAGGGAAAATGTTTAGCCCGAAGGATTATCCATGATATTGTTGTTGTTAATGTAATTTGCCATAGGCAAGCATCACCGAGGCATCAGCGAGTTTTAAGCCGAAAGGAGCGTCTCTTATTTTGAAGTAGCGCCAACTAGGGCCAAGAGTACATCTTTAGCTACATATTCATCACAGTCGCTTGCACAGCCCCTTTTTACAAGGGGGTACAATCATACACTTTACAGATAGAACACAGAAGATCAACCATGCCCGAACCGGGACTCGAACCCGGAACGCCCAGATCTCAGGGAAAACGTGCTAGCCCTATGCCAAAGCCCCGGCTGGATTATCCCGCCGATACCATTACATGCGGTGGTGGCAGGGTGGCGGCTGCACAGAAGAAGCCTTAAGGTGTACCAGATACACTAACATGACGGTTCTTTGGTGGAATCAGGTTTCGAACCTGAAACCCTTGAATTCTGAAGACAAGACCTTACTACCAGGCCACCGCGGCTAGACCGATTGTGGATAACGGCGCTTGCTCACCGTAAGAACCACTTATCTTTTGTCTACATAAAGATGTTTAAGTTAAAGTTTCTTAAATATTGGTTCATGATATTAAATAAGACCCTACAATCATATACAAGGGTAATGAAATATTCATGGTATTAATTTTTTAGATAATTCAGTATTTGTAAATAAAAACTGGTGAAAAACAGTAATTCATTATATAAAGCAATCATTCCAAACGGAATTTTCTTTTTCATCATTATATATATATATGCATATAATATTTCATTTGTTTTCCCCTTAAAACATTTTCTGGCTACGCATTTTCGAAACAAATGAAGGAGTGCTGGAATTCAGAAAGCAGCAGCATCTCAATCGGTAAAATCCAAGAAGCGAGAGTGCATCTCAATACGGCAAAACAATGTTGTTTCTGTTCTTTGCTCTCAAAGGGAAAGTTTTTCCCACTCAAGAGCGATTTTTATCTGTGGCGTCGGAATGAAAGCGTGAGAAAAAAAACTTGCACTGATTTGTCGACGGAGAATTTAAATATAAAGTGCAAAGCCAGATAAACAGAGTTATATTTAGACATTGAAAATAAGTGAAATTGTTCTTATTCTTTCATACATGATTTACCTTCAGCTGTTTTGCTTTGAACACCGTCACACTGACTTATCGAGCGATTATTGGTGACAATCCACTTTTAACTATATTCCGAAAAGATGAATCTCAATATAATTTTCCTTTTCCTTTTTATTGTTTCTGAATGGTTTAGTAATCATTATAAAATATTTCGATTTTTCATTTGATGCAGATACATTTCTAAATTTTCAAAAATGGTTTTTTAAAATTAAAATTTAAGTTTTTAATAAATTTTTTGTAAATAACCAGTCGAATTTTGCTTATAAAAATGTAAGCATCCGTGATCAAATAATCATAATAAAAAATCTAGCAAAGAAAGCAAGATGATTAAAGGATTAAAATGAAATCTTCTAAGCATATTTCAATGTATCGTGTCAGAACAAAATTTCTTGAATGGTCAAGCACCACGTGCTCATGCAAGTCAATTGATATTTTTATTCATTTCAATTGCTTCATTGAATGAGTCACTTTAGTATTACAAACGATCCGAAAAACTTTATCGCGTATTTATTGTTTAAAAAAATATCCCATTTCCTATTTATTTCATTTCATATGATCAAGTGTTCAAAATGACATTTTCCTAGGTTTTATTTGATTTAGTCATTAACTTATTTTTTTTTTAAATCGAGGCTTTTGTAAATGCAATGGTGACGTGTTATTAAAAGCTGATTTTTTCGAGATGCTCGTGCAGATAATATAATTTTTATTTTTCACCTACGAATTTATTATTGACGCCAAAAACCTCCTCCCAAAAGCAACATCATGTTCTGACATGATAATAAAGTAGATCAATAACAAAACAATCATTTTGTTTAACTTTTTGCATTCGAGAGTTGACTCATAGTCACCAGTTGCTTTGTTGCGACAAATCGAATGTGAAAGGTTAAAATGAACAAGAATGCAAAAAATTCTTTAGTGTAAATTTTTTTGAAATTTTTTTTACAGTAAAATACTTAAGCACTGATTTTTATTGATCATTAATTAATCCTATATTTTCTTATTTATTTTCATTCCATTTTCTGGGAGGTGTACGAAACTCTGTCCTTCATTCACGTACAATTAACAATACGATACCGAAGATTTCGCGGATCATAGCAGTGGGATAGCAATTCTTTTGACAAGATTTATTTCAGAATTTACTAGCATTTCTTATACAAAGCCTTCCTGGATTCCATACTTTAATTGTAACGGGAGTAATAGGCGAATTTTATAAAATAATGCAAAATAAACAAGTAATATAAAAAAATTAAAGTCAATTCTTACTTAAGTCAATTAAGAATTTTAACTTGGTTACTTTTTATTAAATAATTACAATTAATATAAATAATTTATCAAAAAAATTATTGATTTTCAAAAGAATTGAACTTGCATTCTTCACCTTCACATGACAAATACTAAAATCCTTGCATTTTACCGATTGAACTTCTACCTGTTGATTTCAATTTCCATTATAAATTGCTAAGACGCTATTTAAAGTATTTAAAATTACTTAAATTTAATTAATGAATTAATATTTGTAAAAACTGTATTAACATCAAGTGTCACTCACTACAAGTTTTTAAAAAATGCATTTAAACTTGAGTGGAGGAATAAAAAGTACTTTATTAGCGATTGAAAATTTGAACAACAGAAATAAATGTATATAAGGAGAGTGTGAACTAATAGTAGGAATTGAAAAATAATGGAATGTTAGTAAATACGGTAAAGAAATTTCTTAAATGTACTAAAATCTTACTATTCAATAAAAATACAGAATAATTCTAAAAATTAACCTTCAGTTCATTTTGAAGCTATTAACCATTTAATAGTTTTGTTTTCTTAACTATCTAATGAGATGACAACTTCTATTTCTGGATTATTTCCTTATTTTGCTTCAAATGGAAATCCATCGAATACTTGACTTATCTACGCATTCAAAGTCATCCTATTATTGAATTTTAATTGTTATGAATGGTTTATTTTTTTGTTTACAACTATCAAAATTCAACAAATCGATACACGTACGGCATACGGGCAAACCAGTTAAGTGGTTAAAAAACATGTACTAAATGTTTACCAAGCTCTCAATCTTAATCCCAATCTTCCTATCTCAAATAAAGTGAAGCTATTTGAATCACTAGCTATTTAGAGTGAAGCTATTTGACTCACGACGTTTTTGAATGTAGGTTTGGGACACATATACTGCGGTTTTTGGTTAAAATAGTTTTCCTTTCTCGGTTTTCAGACCTCAGCTGGCGAAACTGAGTCAAAGGCCAGAGCACTGGTCGCTACTGAAAGGCATTTAGGATTATTTTCTTTTTGTTTGGCATACTGGTGGAGATTTTAATCCTACTTTTTGTATATAATCTTGAGTCAAAGCTTCATAATAATAATAAAAAAATGCGACATACTTAGATGCTTTAATTTAATGAACACGTTAAAGACGGAGAACTTGACGAAAATATGCTAGGTAACGCGGCGACCGCCCCGCCTCGTTTTTCCTCCTAGAGCGGACGATATTTTGTGTAATCCTATAAAAAATTAGACTTAATGTTTATTTAAACTCTTACAAGTACAGAACTAAACACTAATTACAATGTAGTGCAATGTAGCTGCAAACCGTACTAATACGACTCCCGCTTTTAAGCTACATCAAAGATGCATCGTATTACTACGACTCCCGCCTTT
>JAOUZG010040955.1:2267738-2335778 GCA_026289955.1 Argiope argentata | reverse complement strand
TTTAAGCTACATCAAAGATGCATCGTATTACTACGACTCCCGCCTTTAAGATACAGTCGAGATAAATCGTAGTACAACGACACTCGCCTTTTATGTGTTAACATTCCATTTTTAAAACTTATCAGTATTGTTTGGAAGGCCGAAACACAACATTTTGTGCCATGATCATATAACATAGATGAAACCCACCGGGACTGTGCCATAGCTGCCGGAGGACTGCGGAAATCGGATTACGTATCTGGAATCTTGCGATCTCGAAATCGAAATCTTACCTTCCAAGACACTGCTGTCCCATGCCATGGGTGAACATCGGCATGTTTCACATACATGGCGGTCTACAATTGAATTAGTTTTGCTTTCTCGATTCCACATTCTTGTAACCGAGTTAATGTCAAAAAGGCAGATTTTAAACACTTCGCACTCGGAAAAGTAATTCGATGCATAATCATTTACCAAATACAAAGATTTCTTTACTACTCTGAAAGATAAATATACATAATTATTTTAAGTCGAATTTCTTTGTAGAATTAATGTAATGTTTTTACAGTTCTGTAGGCGATTCATTTTATCAATCAAAATTAAAAATGAATAAAAAGTCTTGAATGGTGAATGAGAGGTATCATCCGAGTTGTTGTTCTCGAGTTCCACTTTACAATGGAAGGAGGTGGTGTAGTTTCTAAGGGTTTGGACCCCTGAGCATCCGAGGACAGAAATCTGACTTATATCTCACATACGCCACAAACCCTGTATACGGGGCGGACTTCATTCATGCATTTCATTTACTCATCCGCAGATTTTAACTTAAATCTGGAACAGAGAACGATCAACTCTGATCTCATCCCCCCAATGGTATTCTCTCGACATGGAGGATTTTATGATCCCGACAGATTTAACATGCGCCAGGCACTACACACACGGAGAGTCTTCGGTTGGCGGATTCGAAGCTATCGCCCAACCAACCAGGCTGTTTTGGTCCATCATTCGAGTGAAAAGGTTTAACTGTTGTTCAATAGCATATTCGGGAAGTGCGACATCTTCTGTTGGTTCAATATGATTAACATCCCGTTTTGAAAGTTGATTACTACTGTTTTGAGAAACACTTCGCCATTTTGAACTGTAAGCAAATTGCATAGACGATACATGAGACGGTACTCTTTATCAAAACTTATTCATTATACAAATGGGAGAAAAATCGCAATAAATTGAAAGGCTACCAGATTCATATACAGGAAGATCTCCCGTTGGGAACGAATCTTAAATCCTATACCATTCGATTTAAAATTCGAGATTTTGCTAGAAGATCAGAGCGACTCAAACATATTTTGTTGAAAGAGTGGGAATAAAAAAAAAGTCGTAATGAGATATGAGTTTGCATTTTTGAATGATTTTCTGAGGAAACTGGGGAGGAGAGGAGGAAAAATTTTGCTATCACTCTTAATAGATAAACTTCCAGTAAACAACCGTTCATTTGTCGGGTAAGTCTACATCCGACGAGAAATTTTTGAATGATGATAGCTAAGAGTACAATTAGGCAATGAACATTATGAGACGCTTCCTTTAATATATCAGCAACATTTTTAATTTAATATATTATCGATTTATTTCATTTTTTTTAATTTTGAAAAATGAATTTTTATTCATTTTTTTATTAAGCCTCAAAGTTGCGGAGTACTCAAATCTATACACAGTCTAATCACATTAATGTAAACATCACCTTTTTTTTAATGTGAAATAACCAATTATAGAGGGAAGAAGGCAGCACATTGCAGTGGAACGTATATAAAGGTTGCCCGAGTAAATCAGAAAATATTGTATTGTAATCGTTAGCGTAATGCAGATTTATCCAAGCTCCAAAATGGCAAGATCACTGACTTTCGAGACAAGGGTGGAAGCATTTCTGAAGCGGCTAATTTTGTAAAATGTTCACGTGTATAAGTATGCCATGTATTGCTTGCACAGCCCCTTTTTACAGGGGGGGCACAGTCACACATCTCACAGATAGCACACAGAAGAACAACCATGTACAAACCGGACTCGAACGTGGGACTCCCAGAACACGAGGAAGACGCGCTACCTCTGTGCCAGAAAGACGGCTTACTTTTTTTGTAAAATTGGTTAATTTCACAATTTCATACACTCATAAGGAAACGTCTTATGATTTATTTCAGATGATTTTTTATTTTAGTTACTTATTGAAAATGTACATTCTTTTATTTTATTCTAACCGTTTTTGGCGAATGGTTTGTTCGCTAGGTTATAGTGCTTTTTTCATTTAATTTTTATGCACAAATTAGTGTTTATGATCCTTTTATGAAGATATTTTTGAGCATCAGATTACTGTAAAATTAAAACCGTCTTAGTAAATAGTTTTACTATTGTTCCAACTGTTTTGTTTTATTAAACTTACAAATAGAATGTACCATGACCTCACAGATCTTTTAATTGTCCGGATGATCTATCTTCTAATTTCCGAAGTACAATAGCATTCATCAAGTACAGATTTTAAAAAGAATGCTCCTTTTTTAACTTTTGAAAATGGAGGAAAGTCAAGCGATTATATATTTGACGAAATAATGAAAATGGTTTGAATTTCAATCAATGGCAACAATGTAATTTGTTCTAGAAAAATATGAATAACTATTAAATCGGAATCATTTCAAAAATATTCTTTCGAGCTTTAAAAGGTATAAAAACTTTTGTGTTGTAATATTTTCGGATGTTATCACGGAAAATGACAGAATTTTTTAAGACTTTAATTAAAGTTCGAAATAAAACTTTAAAAAACAACCTTCGAGGTGTATATTTCTACCTTCTAAATAATATTTTTTTCCAGATTTGGTAACTCTAGGTCTAACTAAATGCCTGTCCCGTAGACAATAGTTAACATATCTACAGAGTAGTACAAACATATAGATTAACTTTTTCAGGGGAATTGAACTTAAAACAATTATATATTTTTTATTTTCGGAGCAATAAACATGTTCTTGTATTAGTTAAATAAATATGTCTCAAATTACTTTTCCGAGTGCAAAAAGATAACATTTACATAAACATTAAACAATGATTCTACAATACAATGTAACTCGAGATTTTTATGTATTGCCACGTTTCAGATCTGCATGGCACCAAACAACTCACTTTCAGCATTATGTCTGTGTAAACACGATAGATCGAAAAACACTTTCAGACAGACTCTTGGAATTTGGTAAGTGATATTTACACAGAATTTAAATAAAAGTTTGAAAGAAATACATTTATAGATCTCTGCTTGGGAATACAATAACTACAAAATTTAAAGAGCTAAATGGGTAAAAAAAAATTAAAAAAAGCTTTAGCATCTAAAATGTAGAATCTAATAATTTTTTTTATTAAATCAGGCAAAAAACTGACAGTTTGTCGCTTATATCTTCGCGTTCATGTACAGGTGATTATTAAAGAATTTAATGACTTAGATGAATAAAATCTGGCACGCAATTTTAACACATATACACTCTATCAAATTTTGAAGCCCATCCATCAATTAATTGAGAGACTCTTTGTACATTGTAATATTATATATATATATATTTTATTATATATATATATATATATAATGAAAAACACATTTAAATAATTTGTTGAGAATAAATAGCAGAGTCGTGGCCGAAATCATGGAGAATACAGATTGAATTTTTAAGTTCTTTTTATTCCATCACGGGAGCAGGCATTATTTACACGCGAAGGCGACGTGCAAAACACAGAACGACACAACACAGAAAAGCTAAGCGTACAAAAGGAGAAGGGAAATCATTATCCCTGGTCTTAAATACCAAGACTTTGATAGGGATAAATATTTTTTATAGAGCTTATAAACGTGGATTTCAGTGGGGATTTCCAATTCTCACACATAAGAGGTAAGAGGAACACAGGGATCTTTTTAAAAGTATTTTGTTTAGGTCAGCAATTTTCATCTCTCCCACGGAATGTGAGAAAGTAACAGGCGTTTAGCTGTTTCAGCAATTTTGCACAGCTTCTCTTGAATTAATTAACTAGAGCGAGTGAAATGGATCATTAAATAAGAGAATATTTTAGAATGATATTAATATGGGCTAAATTAAGATAGGGATTTGGAAATTAATTAGGATTAAAATTAAGAGTTTTAATATATATATATAATCTTAATTTAAATCCAAATTAATTTCCTAACTTTCAATTTAAGTTAGCCCATAGTAACTTCATTCAAAATATATTCTCTTATTTCCTTATCCATTCCACTTGTTATAGTTAATTAATTCAACAGAAGCAATTTTACATAATGTTGTTGAATTATAGTTAATTAATTCAACAACATTATGTAAAATTGCTGAATCGGCTGCAAGACGACATATTCCCACACTTTGAGTGAAAGGATGAAAATTGTCCATCCAATCACTTTCCTTTAAAAAATCCCTGTGTTTCCCTTGCCTGATTAAGCGTGTGTCGAGGAAATCCCCATAGAAATCTCATTCCATTCAAGCATTATGAAAAAAAAAATTTCCCCAATCAAAATCTTATGGTATTTAAAAGCAGGGTTAATGATTTCCCGCCCTCTCTTTAAGCTTCTGATTTTGTGTCAAGCTGTGAGCGGACGCGCCTTGTCCATGCTCTTGTAAATAAATCGTAACCTTCTGGGTTGGAATAAAACGAACTTAAAAATTCAAATTGTTATCTATATTTTCGAAACAGCCTACTAATATATATATAGCCTTAAAACGTAACGATTTAGATAAAGGAAATTAGGCATGTTATCCTGCTATTAAAATTAAAATTATGTGTCACATTTTAGTTTTGATAAGTCGAAGAAAAGACTCCAAATGCGCATTCGGTTCCCTCTGAATCTCAGAACGCTCAAAGTCTGAGGTGAAGCATTCACAATTCTGCCTAAGATCCAAAAGTACGCAGTGTCAAGCCTTTATTTAGGACTAGGAGAGAAACATTTGCCGAAACCATTCTTGCAGGTTTTTAAAGTTTGTAAGAATTATTTCTGTTATCCTAAATTAATATTGCAAATCAAACAATTTGCTGATTTGAGGAATAGATCATGGAGTATTTAAATCCGGAGTTCTTAACCGCCGGACCTAACAATGTCGAAAGTAAATACAGAACTATTGCATCTAGATAAAAGACGTAAACGATGAACAAATTGCTACAGAAATGCCCAATTGTTTTATTTTGGCGACAAAAGTGTACTTTAAAGAACAAAGAATTTCTTAAAATTTACAAATTTACTGTCAATTGTCGATATATTATCTATTGTATGATTAAATTTCAAAAACCTTATTCGGGTTTTTGAGTTTTATTTTATAAACGTCTGTAAAATACCAAAAATTTCTTCGATAACTATCCAATAGCTCTAGTTGAGGATTTAAACATTGTTCAGCCCAAGTAGTGCACATTTGGAGATCTTTTATTTCCTATTATTATAATTCGAGTCGATTCAGTTTCGCATTTTAATTACTTATCTTAGTTTAATCTTTTCATTTCAATAGCTTTTTGAAAGTACGTAGGATTTTTTAAAAATGTATATGATGCAAAAAAAAAGAAGATTAAAGTAATAAAATTCTTGAAAAATTAAAAAATATTAGTTAAGGAATTATTATTTTTCTTACATATAAAAATAATAAATTATTATGATAGATCTTATAGAGATATTCTTATGTATTATAGATGGTAATTATATATATACATTTAATATATTACTCATGGAATTAAATATTTAGATATTATTTATTTGCAACTATATTAGTAACAGTTTTTTTTAATCGACCTACTTGAGGCCCCATTTAGCATTGGGACCATAAATTAAATAATTGTTAATTCCGTCTCTTCGCGCCATGGGTTCAACTTTTAGAGAAATCGGTCCCAACCAATAATTTTTTGTTTTGAAGAAGGAGAAGAGTAAGAGGGATATCTAGGCGTTTAGGAAAACCAGTTTTCTTAATTTAAAAATTGGTTTTCAAACGTGACAAATTTACTTAAAAAAAAAAAAAACTTTCTAACTTAAAAACTGTCGAACTCTACTTGATAGCCTGCACTCTGTCCTACTTCTGGGAAATATCACGTTCCTCAGTGGATTAAGAATTAAATATAGAAAGATAACCAACAGAATTTACGCTTGTGTCATTTCTTAATTTCTGAAATATCAGTTATTCGATTAAGATTCTACCGTTTATGTTAGCCCACAACTGTTTCCATCCGATCTTAAAAATAATGCTATTCAGATGCACCGTTAAATATATGAGATCGGGCAAATGCAGTAAATAAACGTAATAACATATAAAGTTGTTTCATTATTCTAAACTATTATATTTTAAATACAAATTTAAAATGCCAAGTACATTTAAAATTTAGCTTCAATTTATATTCGAAACTCATTAGTATTAAGTCTGTATAAAAAATACACCTTAAAACTTAGATTTCATTGACTTTTTCTCAAAACCATGAGAACCGCATGTTAAAATTCGATCGATTTGCTTATTTAGTTAAATATCAAATCCTTACTTACTTCCCATAAATCATATAAGCTTGCAAGCTCAAACACACTTCAGCCAATTTACCATTGATTTCAAAAGTAAATAATTATATGCTGTCCAAAAAACCTACATGTTAGTTGATATGAATTGCGCGAGAATCACATTTGGCTATTTTGCGCCAAACACACAATCAAGAAGCATTTGCAATTCCAAGAAAGACTAAGAAAAGAATGTCTAAAATTAAATGATATTCAGCACCACAGTGCCTTGCATGAGTAGTTTAGTTTCGGGAGGAAGGAATTGTAGCTTCAGACCCAAATCTATTTGTCCTGGTATGCGTTAAGCGTCGTGTTAACCACCAGTTATTGACACTGAACTTCCAATCTGAACGGTATTTGCCAATGTCTGATAGTATATTTTCATTTCGTACTCCATCAGTCTACTATGGTTATTTTAAACTTTCGTTCAGGCCCCCATCAATCACTTGAGTGCTAATATAATTTTTATTCAGACCGCTTTAGTCATTGTTGATAGAAGTATTTAAAAAAATTATATTCCATTAATAACTTTTAATCTAGAAATCACAAAATAATGCATCTAAATGCATGTAATCTTATAGCAACTTGATAAATGCTTGATTGTCGACATATCACAAAATCAGATATTACAAGCTGGACAGGACAAAAAGTGCCTGGTGCTTAACATAATAAATCTGTATTTAAGGG
Organism: Argiope argentata; assembly: GCA_026289955.1. Lineage (NCBI taxonomy): Eukaryota > Metazoa > Arthropoda > Arachnida > Araneae > Araneidae > Argiope > Argiope argentata. The sequence continues at coordinate 2,328,562 of JAOUZG010040955.1, read as the reverse complement.
TCGATTGTTTTACTTTTTTAGTATAAAGAGAAAATGTAATAATCGTCAAAAAATTTGAACTTGAGATCTTGACGAATCTTTTAACCCTTTGCAGTCCGAAAAATAATTAGATGCAAAATTATTCACCTAATAACTAATCATTTGTTTATTGCTATGAAAAATAAATATATATATAATTCTTTTAAGTCGAATTTCTTTGAAAAATGAATTTTCATCTCTTAACCCTTATGTAGGTATTTTTAACAATTAAATTTGAAAAATAAATAAATAAAATGCCAAAATGATGTACAGTCGAGTTGAATGTCGAGTCACACTCGACATCGGACCGCAAATGGTTAAATCTTCCCGAGTTCGAAAAACACTTTTTTGGATAAAATGACCGCCTGTCTGTCTGTCTATGATAAAGATAACTCAAAAACGGATTAAGTTAGACGGATTAAATTTGGTATGCGGTTTTTAGACCGAAATTGTATCTTTTTATAAAATTTTCAGCAAAATCCGTTTAGAAAATGTCTGTCTGTCCAGTTGTTCGAATGTAATTAAAAAACATAACTACAAAAAGGAGAGAACAGATAGATGGAACAAATTAGGAGCACAGAATTAGCATCTACAGTCTAGACTTTCGAATTTTGAGCCAAAATCCAGCAAAGCATTGACCATCTGTCGATCTGTACTTTCAGAAATATGCTAATGTGATAACTCAAAGACACAATAATTTAAATATATTAAAGTATGGATGGTATATATAAAGTATTTAGTATGGGATTTTGTGACCACAATTATAGTTATAGGTCAAATTCTTGTTTTAATCGATTGAGAAAAACGCACCTAAAGCACAAATTAGGGTACTACTATTCGCACGCCAGTGATTAATCGCCAAGGATTACACGACAGATACAGTCAAAATGCTAAATTCGAGCTAAATGTTAATATTTCTTAGCTATTATAAACCAATGTCTTGCAAGATGTTGTCTAGGATGACATCTTTAATTAGAGAATATATGAGGAAGTTTTGGGGAAACCACTGCCGTTGGTTAGGAAATAAGTTTTTCACGCATCCCTGTAGAAACAAGAAAATTATTGTACAAGTTTTTGAAATGCACATAATCTAAACTTTATTTCTGAAAATAAACCCGAAGAAAAATCCTCAATACGTTTGATGCAATACATGCCGAATATCTCTATCGTTTATTAATAATACCAATTAGTAATTGCATAGGAATAATTTCTAGTAAAATTGTATTATTTGTAGTTCTGGTAATTGTTTTCTTATGATATTAATTTTACATGATTATTTGCATTCGTCTACTTTTAAGAAAAATGCAGGAAAAATAAGATACGAAAAAAAAAAAAATACCAGTTGAATTTTAAAATAAAAATTATGAAGAGGTTTTAATTCAAATTTTTTTTTGTTAATTAATTGTAGCAAAATGCAAATAATTAAAAAAAATATTGATCCTCTTTTTTTCCAGATTTGAATGTCTTTTGAGTAAAAACTTATTTAATATTTTGAGCTCAATATTTTTAAAAAAATCAAGCTTGAAATATCCTCAATCGCATAAATGAGTAATTTCTAAGACTAATATGAAGTTACTTTAACAAAATATGCAGTCTTCTTTTAGAAAATACTTCCAGGAACGCATTGTCTAACTCAATACATTCAATTTTAGAGACAAAACTGGATTTTAAAAGAGAACATTCAGGAGCGCTACTTGTATCAAGTAAATTACGAATTCATCGTAAGTTTTAAGATGCATCATATTATATGGTCCCGGTTCTTACAATTCATAATAACCATGCTAAAAAATATTAAGTTAACAACAACCAAATAAACGAGGTCTAAATTTCTTCAAACACAACCAATTAAACTGTTAAAAACATTATTATTCGTTATAAAATTATCGTTTGCTCTCCGTTGGTAACGCTCATTTACCATGCGTACTTCTGCATTTGTATAAACATTCCTGGAAATGCTTAGACATTATGAAAGCTGATGAAATTTGCTGTAGATCGCAAATCTAAAGAAAGAAATTAAATCCATATACTAACACACGAATACTCCTGAGCATTTTTCAGAATGTAAATAGGTAAGACACCACAGTGTTTGAAAAATATGATTTCGAATCAAAATTGCCATTTTCATATCTTCAATTGCAAATGGTTTTGGGTTAAAGTGATGATTAGTGTGCCCCCGAGTTTGTCGCCAATGAAGCAACCCAACGGAAACGTTCTTCTAGCAACCCTAATGCTGTTTTGTTTACTACTTTTAACAATGATTGAGTTGAACGTGAGCTATGACTATTTTAAGAAAAATTTTAAATTAAAAGTAATCTTTACTTATAATAAAGCACAATGTGTGTGTGTGTGTGTGTTGGCGCTCTGCAGGCCAGACCGTTTGACCTACAGATACCAAATTTGGTATATGTATACCTTGGGTGCCGGGAATGTGCACCTCGGAGCCCTTTTTTTGAATTTTTAATTAAAATTTTAATTAATTAAAAAATAAGCCAAATTTTAACGTTTTTTCGCTATAACTTCCGAAAATATTACGGCACAAAATTGATTTTTGCATCACGTTAAAGCTCAAAAAATTAGCTTTTCCATGATACTAATGTTTTGACCTACAAATTAAAACTCTATTTTTAATGAATTTTTAAACATTTAATTTAATCGTTTTTTTTTCAACAATTTATTTCGCAAAAATAAAATAAAAATAAAATTTTATCTTCTCGAGGATCTCAAAAAAAATCAGCTTTTAATAAAATGTTGCCATCACATTTTCAGAAGTTCTGATTAAAAAAAGTTAATTACTACCAAAAATAAAATTAAAAAAATACAGTTTTCGTCACGTGATTATATGAAATGAAACAAATAGAAAATGATAATTTTTCTTGATCGTTTGCAATATCAAAATTATTAATTCAATTAAAGAATTAAAGTAAATAAAAATACAAAAAAAATATATTACAAAAGTGCGACAGAAAAGCACCAAACGATAATCTTCTGAGAGCGAGATTAATTATTTAAAGGCAAGAAACCTTTAACGAACTTTGAAAATGACGTCATTTCAAAGAAACGACGAACAAAAAGCAATTGCTAATCAGTAGTAGTAAAATATTTTTGCATTCTTTTTTTTAAAAAAAAATTTAAAACTATAAGACATGTTTTGAATTGTTACTTTTATTTATGTGAAGAAGATATTTTGTGCAAATCAAAGAATTCGCCTTATTGATTGTAATTTATCTCCACATTTTAATGAATCATGCGAAATAAAAACGCATCTTCTTTCAACGAAGTAACGTAATATTAAAGCTATACTGGTAAAAATAGGTCAGTTATTTGAAAACGCATCTTCTTTCAAACAAGCATACGTAATAATTAACAATGCAAAATTTGTAAAAGCATATATAACTATTTTTACCCGCATATTTCGGAGACATCAAAACTTTCTACCAAAACAATATCATGTTCTCTGACGAGAAAAAATAAATCAACTATCATTCCAAATTAAACATATAAAAATGTCATTTTCGGCACGTGTCTGTATAAAATGAAACATGATATTTTTGGAAAATAAATGGATGGAAACGTTTTCTATGATATTTTACTATACATATATTACTAATCCAATAAAACAATTTTATTTAAGGCAAATATGGCTTAACATCTACAAGGCATCTTCTGTAATCGGAGCCCAACATCTAATTTCTTAATATTTTTGGGAGAGACATAAATCTCTTAGCAATTGGTCAAATTAAATATATAACTATAGATTTAGGGAAAAAAGGCTGATGAATTAAATTTTTACATACATCATCTGCCATGTGAATCATATTTAACAAAATTTTCTTGAGATAATAAGTTCTTAAATAAAAAAGTGGCATTCCTATCAACTAAATTAATCATCAAAGCTGATCGATCTATGAAAATTTCAACATAACTATTCGATATAAATTGGAGATTTTAGATCACTTTATCAAGATATCAGAGAAGCCAAACAGTGTTACTCTAGAATAATTTGTCTAGGTTATGATAATGATGATTGTTCTAAACTTGCAATATTCAGAACTGAATAAATCAGCCAGATTTAAAGAAGATAAAAGTGCTTATTTATTTATTTAGAAGTTGAAATATTAAGAATATTTTACAAATATGAATCTATTAGACCAAAGGAATTTAAACCATAATTTTTTGAGATATATTTATAAACCTAAAATAAATATTATTGAGAGCATTTATATACATCTAAAAATAAAATTGAAAACTGAAGGTTTCAATTAACCTGTGAAATTTTAGCTGAATAATTCCTTGAGATCTAATAAATTATAAAAAAAATTTATAATGTTACAATTTCTGTATTGAACTTCAATGTCGGACTATTCTGCTTTCAGTTCATAGTTTTATTTAAAGACATGCTTAGATTGAGTAAAGAGGTCTTTATATTAATTGAAGTTGCATCCTTTCCACTTTAATTTAAAAGTGAATTTTGCGTGCATTGATAAAAAATCAGAGAGAGACGCGGAATTCAAAAATCAGGATTGCTTAAGGAATCAGGACTGCTTACAAAATAGTATAAGTGAATTATATGACTATCGAAATTTGAAGCTTAAAAATATTTTGCTGAAAAACTTATTATGAGACCAAGTTATATAAAAAATGATTTAACCCTTTAGTCGGCATTAATATTGGCGAACCGACTGGTCGCCAAAGGCGGCTAGTAGAAAATATAAGCGAGAAATTTTAATTTTGTTCTTTATTATAATTAAAACCTTTTTTACAACTATTAAGACACTGCAATTTTAATTTTAATGTGAACACGAATTGGCGAACTTTATACTTTTGCAATTTTTAACTGTCGGTATGCGCTTTAAAAAATTCGTCTGAATTCATATTTTACGAAATTGTCTGCATTCTTAATTTAAAAGTTAGATGCAATGGAATTCTTCACAGTTCTTATAATAATAATAATTATTAGTATTAGTATTTTGCTCTAACGGTTGGTTTCCTTGATAATTTGTTAACTCGGTAATTGTGTAAGATTAGTGGAATGAAAGACAGTATTTCGAATCAGCAGAATGGAAGACGGGTGAGTGGAATATATATTCTTTATGAGCTGATGCATTAAAGAAACAATGTTTGTTTGAAATTTTGTATGGTGAAGGGTTTGATTGCTTCTTCCTCTTCTTTTGAGTATGCACTGTTTCTGCTGTCCACACAGTCCTTATGTTCAAAGTGCTAGCGAAGCTACTAGGTTCCCGCTCCCACGGCTAGCGAAGCTGTAGGATGTTTTTTTTTTTTTTAAGTTAAAAAATTCTGCCCGGTGCTCTAACTTTTTCTCTGCGCCCAATAGACCGGCGCAGCTGGCCTGAAAAAAAATTATACGTATCGATAAAAAAATCATAATTATATTGCGAAAAGTGGTAACCGTAATTATTCCTCAGAAGTGTTTGTTTACTTTGACCGCCATCTTTATTGGCAACCTTGGCGGGGCAAGGGGCACATTAAACATCACTTTTATCTGGCTTTGCAATATTTTAAATTTAAGGAGAAAAACAAAGAGATTGATTCCCAAAGATTCTAAGCTGGCAAATCTAGTTTCAAATCCAGCATTAAGGCTTAGAACATACTCTTCTAATAATGTGGATTCGATATAAGTTCTTAATAAAATTAATAACTAAATATAATCACAAAATTGTAAAATTTTGCTTGAGATATTTATAATTAAGTATAGCCACATACCTTTATGTTAATTGGCCCTCAAAGATATCCGCTGTTGCAGCGAATTCGACATGTCTGACGTAGAACGACTGACTTATTGCGCGCTAAGAGATATTCTCATTCATTCACCGCAAAAATAATTCATATCACAATGAAACAAAATTATTCCTGCCAGAACCGACATCCGAATGCTAATCGTTTGCGTGTTTACGCAGCAAGAAAATTAACAATTTAGCAGTCACTGCTACTTATTCAGCGGTTATTTGGTGTGGTTGTATTCTGAATAAGAATGACCAGTTTAGAATATTTTTCCAGAATAATTTGTTCGTTCTGTTGAGTAAGAACGGAGAGAACCAGTAGAACATGAGGGGAAAAAATACTCCTCGTTTTAATCTCTCCCAGTCCCCCCACTCATCCGCCATAATCTGTAATAAACGACCCAAGGTTCATACTAAATATTTCATATTTAGATATGAGTGGAATGTCTCCAAAAAGATAACAGTGGAAACTGGTTTCCTTCAAAGTCGCATCTACACTTGTTTTTTTAGCAACTTAAAATCGTTTTATTTGTTTGAACTTTCGAGTTCATTTCAAGCTTAAAACAACAGGAAAATAATTCGTGTATCAGCAATATTTTATCCAAGAGTTAACACATTTTCTTTCCAATTTATTTTCAAATTAAAGAACTTATCAGCACTTTTCTGAACGTTAAATTAAAACTTTTCTATGCTGCTTATAGGTTAAAAATAATCCAATGATATAGATTGGAAATTTGGAGCAAGACATGTTCTCTCATTATTTAATACCAAAGTTCAAAATTAAGAAAACTAAACTTATCGAAATAGTTTTAGATTATCTTCATATTGAGATGTCAATGTATATAATTGATTCATCAACTAAAAATATCTTGTGATATTCGTGTTTTTGACTTTTGTTAACTCGGCACAAGCTAAGAATTTATTCAGGAACATAAGCCGGAAAATAAGCCTCCTTCCTATTAGGATACTTTAAAACACCGACTTAAGATTTTCCGAAAATTCCATTCAGAACGTATGTTTAAACTTAGATTTTCAGCTAGTGTTAAAACTTTTCTAAACTATATTTTATTCGTGTTTAATTTTTCATACTCCATTGTTACCATTAACCACTTAACAGTTTTGCCCGTATGCCGAATGTGCATCGATTTATTGAATTTTGACAGCTGCAAGCTAAAAATAAACCATTCATAATGATTATAATTCAATATGAAAATTACTTCAAATACATAGATAATTCATGTATTCAATGGATTCCCATTTGAAACAAAAAAAGAAAATATTCATAAAATAGAAGGTATCATCTTATTAGATCGTTAAAAAAAAAACCAGTTAAGGGGTTAAGAGAACACTGGGCTGCCTGCCTGTTTTAGATAAGCATGTAATAATATTTTGATTAAACCATATAGTTAAGCTTTATTGAGATAGCAACTACTAATTTTGGTTGTTAATCAAAGTTGTTTCGTTGGATTTTAAGGCATTTAAAATGGTCACGTAACCAGCAAAACCTTGTTAGCATCTTATTAGCTTCAGAATAGCAAAGGAGCATTGGGGATTGAAACACCTGCACGTAATTAATACATTGACTGCCACAAAAAGCTGGCTTAAAGTGACAATTTGATTTAATCACATTATATTATTAAAAACTGTTATTCTATTGCATAGCTTATCATCGAAAAGTATTAAAAAATGTGTGTGTGTTTTAAAAAATAAGGTTTTATTAATTATTTCGTAGTTGGCATCTGTAACAGAAATCCCTTCACTAAAGCCAACAACGAGTTAATTCGCAAGCAGACACGCTTCGACCAGGTTTAGTGCTTAGTGTGTGGAAGATTGTTTTAAGACGTCCCCCAAACAATAAAATATTTTTTTTCTTGAATTTAAAATAATTTTTATAATTATATTTTTTGTACGTTTTTTAATAAATTTTATGTTCGTGCAAGCCAGCAATGATTTTTTGTTCTTTTCCCATAAGCCGTCTATCAATGTTAGTACTGATATAGTCCAATTTTTATCGTAATTACACAAAAATGGCTAGTAAACAAGGACGAGAAAACTCGTGGCGTAATAGGAAAGACTGAAATCTACGAGTTATCTCGTAGTTGGCGATCAACGTGTTAATAAGAGCTAAGTTGTATATTTATTTTTAAGAGCATATTAGCCAACATTAAAAAAATAATTTACATAATTTAAAAGAAAATGTTTGCACTTAATCTTCATGTTTCCAATTTTCTACATTCTGAGCCAAAAATACGGCTTTATTAAATTTTTGGAAATTTAGAAAAGAACAATTTAAACTTGATTACAGAAACTGCTAGATATATGGCTTAAGAGTAAATTATTAAATTTTGATAAATTTAATTGACTGATTTTGAGATTGCAGTGACAACTTCGAAAAAGACATTTTCGCTGTTGTTCCTGTTGAGATGTTCCTGCATTTCATTCATTCATCCACAGATCGTAATTTAGATCTGGAACAGAGAAAGATCACCTCTGACACAGTACCCCCAGTTATATTACTCTCGACATGAAAGGCTTTGTGACGACAACATATTTAATGAACGCCAACCACCACACATTCACACACACGGAGAGTCTTCGGCTGGCGAGTTCGAACTCGCAGCCTAAGGGATCCAACGCTCTACCAACTAGGCTATCCCGGCCCATGAAATTCTTATCAGATATCAATTTCATTTATTGATTAATATTCTATCGCGTGTGTGTGGGGGGGGTGAAAACAGAATTTTTGAAAGTCTTTGAAACAACATCTTATATCTATCTTTATTATAAACAATTACAAGAAATTTATGTAGGTTTTAGCCTCATTTGGAGATCATTTGCTTTGTTGAGAATATTAAGCGTATGTGATTTTCTCAATAACGTATTTTCAAGCATCAAATTACGATTGATAACAAAAGACATATTTTAATAGCCTTACACTAATTATGTTTAGTAAGTGCAATTAACCTCTAAAACGGAATTAAATACTATGAATCGTAATACCATTAAGGAACTTATCTGTCTAGGTAATCTATCTTCAAATTGAATATTGTCTTTGGTCATCTTTTGAATTCTCATATAAATTATGCAGATAATAAACATAACCTTTCTTTCTTACTTTTCAATTAAGGAAGAAAAATCATGCAATTAAAGATTTGAAAGAGTTTCGGATTTCAATACAATAAAATTTACTATCAAAAATTTTAAAAATATATTGTTAAAAAAATTCTTTAAATTAAAAAAAAAAGTCTTCATGACAATTAAAGTGACATCCCTAAAATCCAAATTTCATATTCTCTCGACCAATACAGTAAAAATCCTAAATTCACATCAAAGATATATATTTCGAAATATTGTTTCTTGAAGCCATGAAAGGTGATGGTTTTGTGACCTTAAGAAGTTTAATAATATTATGCAAGTGAAGGGGTATAAAATGTTTTGCAAATTAAGTGAGAATATTTCCCATACTCTTGAGACCACCACCTTGGCTTTTAATAGAGACAGAAATGACGACTTTCTGGGTCCATATTTTTTTATCATCAGAATTTAGAAACTTTGATTTGAATCGAGAATTGAATTTCTTCTGTCTCTTTAACCAATTAATGTATGTATGCTGTATTCTATTCCTTTTTTCTAAATCTGCTGTAATCCGATATTTTTGATCTTGTGGCAATCACTAACCGAAAATAAATTTGACGAGTTATCCATCAGCGAAAACATCTTACAAAGAAGCATCCTTTTTTCTCTTTGCATAATTTTTCGAGTTTGGAAATATATCTTTGAAAATAACTGAATAACATTTAATAAAAACCGATTGCCCGAATCATATGGAATCTGATACAAAAAGGAAAAGAAAAAAGGGGAGAGAAAACAAAATTATCTAAAGTTTGTACAAACATTAACTAACATTAAAAAAAGTTATTAAGAATTTACCAAAAATTTCAAACCATATTTTATGTGTAATCAGTGTAGAGTCGGATGCCTAATAAAATCAGCAAAAAGAAGATTGGTGAAAATAGATTTTCGAAAATAAAATCTTCAATATAGCATCAAATATAAGCAGGGCATCAATTTTTGTTTGCGTGGATTGTTTATTTCCTTATCCGAATTATATCAACCTTATTATGAAAATAGGTCGTCAAAATTTTCTAAGCATGCATTGAACTACTTCAAATTCTTCCTTTTATTTTCTTTTATGAAGTTCTGTAATATAGAAGGCAATCGCAATTAATGTTGGTCTATTCAAAGCACACTTTAGCTGCAAGTAAATGGATTCGAAATTTTATTGGTAGACAATTTATTCGCAAGTCTTTTCAAGCATCATAGTCAAAAGGATTTAAAAGACCTACAATAAATAACTAGGGATATTTTAGCATTACGGTTTAGCGAGTGAAGGTCGCGATACGAACCCATGACGCTGGGTCAGTAGTCGAGTAACATGACCATAATACAAAAGTCGACTTTCATATCGTAGATGTTATCTGGCTTATAAGACTAGCGCTACAGTACTCCCCCACCAGTGAGTCGGCGAAGAAGCGAACGATTTTGTATCGCGCCAAGCGTTATGGCCAGTTGCTGCTTGCTCGTCAAGTGAGTCTGACGATTTTTGTTTGTTTTCTTGCTTGCTACGTCAAGTGAGTCTGACAATTTTGATGCGGGTAGATGGCACCACGACTTTTGCGGAAGGTTGCGTTGTCAAGGTCACCAATGTAGCAATTGAAGGTTGCGGTACGAACCTGTGACTCTAGGGCCTGTAGCCGAGTAACATGACCATATTACAAAAGTCCACTTCGGTATCGTAGATGTTATCTTGCTTATAAGGCTAACGCTACACCGGCAATTAAAAATATTTTTTTTATGGAAACAGTATGACAGCAGATAGAAAGATAATTGGGCAAATGCAAGTGAAGAAGAAAATAATTATTTGCATAACCAGATGGATTGAAGCAGTTAAGCAGTTAAGTGTTTAAAAAAAGAGGCATAGGATGAGGAATTTTTATTATTATTCCCGCTTTTGGTAGGTGAAATTGGGTTAACCTTGAAACTTTTTTATGAAAATCAGCTGATATTGTTGAAACTCTGAGAATTTCGTTTTTGAAAAATAGTTTGCATCAGAGCTCAACGTTACACAAAGTGAGAAATAACTGATATCTGAATTCGATAAATACTGATTCACGAACGCTTTTTTAAGTAGAAGTCGTTTCAAAAGTATCAACGGCCAACGGCGGGTTTTCAGTGGGCCAGACAAAGTAATTGCCACCCGCTAGGCTGAAAGGCCGAAATGTCGATTAAAAAAACTTTATTTTCTTAGTGCCAAACATATATGTTTGCATGAAATAAAGATTTTACAAAAGCGAAAATATTAGGATAGCAATTACATTTTATCATCTATAATGAATCTGATTCCTTTATGTATTTTTACATTGACCTAGATATTAGAATATTTATAAACATCAAACCTATGCCTAATAATGTTATATAGAAGCGTAGATTCTAAAAAATCCGGAGTGTAACTGATTATAAAAAAACTCATTTTCATAAAGTTAATAATATAAAAAAGAATAATCCAAAAAGTCATTAATTTACTAAAAAGATATTGAAATGTGAAAATAAATTAATCAATTAATTAAAAGAGGAGACTAAAAATGTGCGCTGCCAAGAGTCGCATAATACTTAAATCCACTACTGTCAACGGGACGTTGGCGAGCAGTCACTAACAAATGATCATGGCGTCAGCTGTGCACGTGCAGCGTCAAGACAATCAGTCCCATCTTATGGGACATATTGAGTATAGAAGATATTGAGCAAAATTGTGCACTTTTTTTTTCTTGTAAAATCAGCCACAATCAGCTACTGCTTATTGACGGCATTTTACATCGCTTATCCTTTGCACTGAGTTGCCCTTGTGAATAAATCCTTGTGTAGAATTGTTGGATTTGGGCCATCAAAAATCTATGTTCCATCTGCTTAATTTTAACTATATTCACCTAAAATTAATGTGTAGTGTGGGTTGATTTCCCAATTTATTCTAAGACATTTTTCTTCGAAATTATGACAATGGCGATGTAACATGCTTTGTAATGACCTTCAAATATCGTGACATGTTTAAAAATTTCATTTTACCTGTATTTCAACAGCGATGATGTCATGCGCTTACTTCTCTTATGCAAGATGGTGCCCCTCCACAAAATGGACTATTCGTAGAGAGTTTTGCAGCAACATTCAATTGATGAAAGGGTGACTAGATGTTCCCACTAACTGTTCGACTCGATTTTATTAGGTATGATTTTTGGTTTTGGTGCCATTTAAAAAACAAACAAACCATAGTTTATCAGGGAAATCAGCTCATCCTAAATGTCTTAAAGCGTTTATTTGCAATAGACTAGTGGTAATCAATTATTGTACACATCGTTCATCACTTTCATATTTTATAACTCGTTGAGGGCCCAACATGGAACAACATGCTTTCCATGACTAAACAGTTTGTAATAAATAAATGATATTTTTATATATGAATTTATAGATTGTTTTTATTTCAAGATAATGAGTTCCCTAGTAGAAATTTTTCAAAATTTTTTTATTGAATTTTTCGTCGCAACTTTTAAATTGTTCATTTGCATGTTTTAAAATCAAACCGCGTTTTAATTTTACAGTTAAAGAATGCTCTGAGAGAGTCAATTTCTATTAAGATGACTTTGCATATTACACAATTCTGTAAAAATAGTCGTTATAAACAAGTCAAAAACCAAGCACAGTCATTTTATTATTATTATTATTATTTTATATATGAAGAGAAAATATTGTAAACGTCAAAAAAATGTGAATTCGATCATTTGACGAATCTCTACATTTAGAGTCACCAAGAATCTGAAAACTCGATTTTTGGAATTATGGTAATCTGTTTGTAATAATGATTACACGAATGACAAATGAAATTTGATATATGGTCTTGAATTGTAGATTTCTATCAAATTTTGAAGGAAATTCATTCAGAAAAAGTTAAGATTAATTTCAAATGGTTGACTAATTCAGGAAGTTTTGCCCGAATACAAGGAAAAGCGATAACAACAAAACATAAAGAGCATGATCGGTAAAATTTGGAACACAGGATTAGTATCTAAAATGTAGATTTATATCAAATTTGACTCTAAATATATCAAGGCGTTGACCGTCTATCTGTATTTTTACCTGAATGTAAACACAAAGTTTTAAAAACATAATTTATGTCGATTTAATTTGGTTTACAATTTTAGAGTCTAAAATATACATCCTTATTAAATTTAAATCGAAGCCTACTTCTTCCCCTAAAAAATCGTCAAAGATTGTTGTTAATGGAATCTTCCATTCCTTGTTATAAATTTCAAGTTTAATAATTATTTGCAAACAGCACGCATCTAATATACAAATACTATTTTTTCTCATTATACTACCCAGCATACAACTCTCGTGTGGAACTCTGAAAATAAAATTTGAGTCTAGAAGTGTTCCCTACGATCTAAAATTATATACGGACGAAAGGAGATTATGCCTTTATTAGTTAGTATGCGAAAACAACGGGATGGGGAGAAAACCATTCTCACTCATTATTTTAGGTAAAAAAAAAGTACTAAGACCCTACCAATACCACTTTGATAGACGATAAATATTGATGTTTTTCTTTAACTGCTATAGTTTTCTTTAAATAATTTTGGTGCAGTATAGCATCTTATATTGACATATAAGCTAATTGGTTCTTAATTATTTTACATAACTTGTATGAATTTTTGTTTCGTGAAAAATAAATTATTTCGTAGTAATACTATTGTTCGATGACGTCATTGTGCAAGAATATATTTATTAAATTTATTTTTCTATAATATTCATTCAATTCGTGATTCATAATTTTTAAGAAATTTATACAAAGCATGCATAAATGAATGAAAGAGGAAAGACCAAACTATGTGCAACAATTCCTGAGTGAAGTAATAATTAATTTTTTAAAAATGTCAATCATGAAAAAACTACGCCATCATAAATTTCAATTATTTACTTCTTCGTTTTATTAGTTCGATTAATAATTTTGGAATCGAATAGAAATTTGTAAAAAGAATTTTCATAATTAATACGTTGTATGCCACAAACTATCCATTAAAAAAATGTCGGAATAGGGTGGTTAGTAGTGTGTTGAGTTCGTATCCCTTATGCTGTGAGTACGAATCCCACCGGCCGAAGATTCTCCGTGTGCATGGCAGCTAGTGCCTGTACAATTCTGTCATAATCACAAAGTCCTCCAAGTTGAGACAATATTACTAGGGGTACTGGATCAGAGGTGATCATTCTCTGATAAAGGTTTAAATTTCGTTTTGTGGATGAGTGAACGAAATGTATGATTGAGGTCCGCTCCTTGAAAAGAGCCGTGATACGAAGAGCTAAGACGTATTCTTGGTCCTAGATGGCGCTACTGAAACAAGAGACACTAAAACTCGGCTTAAAATCGTTGACTTTGTCAGCGGGCTTGTCTATGACAAGTGCCATTAGCAACAACAACAAGAAGAAAAAAACCCGAAAAGAAAATCAAGGTTTAGTTTTTAGCTCACAGCCTTGTTTCTGTCATTGCCGTAATTCAGGCTTAATTTAGATAATCTCGCTGGAAGCTGTTTTTAGATGCTATAATTTTTTATCTGTCTTTCCTTTTTTTTTTATTTGTCCCTTAGAGTTGAACAATATTTCAATATATTTCTTATTAAGAAATTGAAATAGTGATAAACGTATTGGAACTACCCAAAATATAAAAAGAAAAAAGATGCATTAAGGTAAGTTGAAAATCCTTTCCTCTCTCATTCAGGGGAAAAAAAGCTATAAGATAAAAGAGTTTTTTTTTTTTTTAAATACAGTTATCCTCAGCTTGCAGTTAGATCTGTTTCTACGATCGTGCAAATTTCGATAACTAAAACTTCCGAAGAACGTCAGAATAATTTATAATTTGAAATACAAGAATTCTTCATTAAATATTTTTTAATAGCTAGTTGTAAAGATTCCCAAATTATCAATTAATAATTATTCTTGATGTAGTTTATGCTCATTATTAATACAATTAAAGTTCATAAAGATTAATATGCAAACGATTTTTTTTTAATTTAACAGCAAACAAGCAAAGGCGAAAGAAATGAAAATCTGAAAAATAACAAGAAATTGGAAAAATAAATAATAAGTGAAATAATATTTTCTGTAATGAATAAAGAATCACAAAAAATAATGCTCTTCAAACAAGGATGCGAAATATTTTCCTCTCAAATTTCCTGTTTACATCCACATTAAAATGTCATTCGTATAGCATTAATTTCTCGCTTTGGGAATATCAAAGCGGCCGTATTATGCAACCACTGAGCTGGAAGACGGTACGCGTTTATCATTTTCGTAATTGTATTTTGTAAGAATTTAAACATAACATCTCATATTGCATTAATAAAAAATAACAAATATTCCTTTTTATATAATATTCCTATGAAAAATGGTAATAGGAAAAAAAGAAGGATGTGTCAAAAGTTTAAAATGAGCATTATTAATGGTTATTGGTGAAAATAAAGTAAGGGATAAATAAATGTCAATACGATGTGGCGGATTTTGCTGCCTAAAGTATTACTCGTTACGAATATTCTTTTTAAAAACTGGCCAATTTCATTTTAGATTTCTTTAGATTTTGAAGTTAATCAATATATTCCTAATTGTTTTAAATTCAACATTTTATTTAATAACTTTGGAAATATAGAGTGCCTTTGATGTATCAGTACGGGTATTTTAAATGAATAAACTGTTTTAACATAATAAAACGTGTATTTTATAATTAACATCCACCTCTTTAATAATATTTGGTGATATTTAGATACATGTATTTTGACGCAGTTAATAATTTATACAACTATTCATCATTCGATGTAATTCCATGTTAATAACGTAAATGTTGCCAATACTAAAATGTTAAAAAAAAGAAATAAAAATAATATAAATGTTTAATTCAGTATTTCATGCAGAATGCAATAAAAAATGTGTTTTCTATAAATTATTTATTATTCAAGCTTACGTGGCATTAACGCTTGCACATAATGTTATTTAAGCAAAAGCTTTTTGTTTATAACGTGATAATAATAAGGTGAAAATGAAAATGATTAAATTTGATTTTATTAGCGATGATTAATTAGTACGAAAGAAATAATTATCGCTTTAGCACTAAACAATAAAAAATGGTTTTAGCAGAACATTATTTATGCGAACTGATTAATTAACGTCTAAAATTAAAAATCTGGCTGATACAGATTGTCTTTTAAATCTTCACTTCTCTTCGAACAATGTTTTCCAAAATCGTTTGTAAGAAATTATAAAAAATAAATCTGTAAATTCGTTTACGTATCAGCATTTTAATACATTTTTATTAGCGATAAATTTTTTACTTTCCTTTTCTGATTAAATACGATTAGCGAATATTACGCTATTTCCTTTGCAGTTTCCCGACGATTGTTGAAAGACGTTTTCAAAAGAATATTTTCCTGTCTTCAACAACATGAAATTTTCCGACACATTTACAGAAACACTTCCTCGTGACAATGCATTGGATTTATTCACGTTATTACTGAAGGAGGAGCCGGCTTGCTGGCATAGAGATAGCGCGTCTGCCTCGAATTCTGGAGGTCCCGGGTTCGAGTCCCGGTTCGGGCATGGTTGTTCTTCTGTGTGCTATCTGTGAGATGTGTGAATGTGCCCCCCTGTAAAAAGGGGCTGTGCAAGCGTATGTGTGTGTGTTTCATCTTCATATGAGCTAGAAGTCAGACTTCTGCCCTCGGGTGCTCAGGGGTTCTTACCCTCAGAAGCTACTGCACCCCTCTTTCCGCTGTAAAAAGTGGACACGACATCATCATCATCATCATTGAAGGAGGAAACTGTATGTGTATTTTCCTCTAAATAATTTCTGGAATTCTCCTGATAGTGACCTTTTAGAAGCTTTCGTATCGCGTTAAATCGGCTCCTGTGGCACTACCTTACTCTGAAAAATTCGATGTATATATATATAAAAATGTAAGCATGTACATATAACATATTTTAGCGGTTGCGTGGCCGAATAGAATGGAAGAAACTTTTGAAATTTTTAAACTTCGATTTATTTTATCAAAGGAGGGACATTAAGTACTACACTCATGTCCATAAATTAAGGATAATGAAAGTTCAGGAAAAGACAGAGTCAAAAGCAAAACAAATGTGACTTATTTGTAAAGCTTATTTATTAAACAAAAGATAAAGAGCAAAAAATATGCTATTTAATTGATATTATTAATAAAAATTGCTATTTTTTGCTCCCTGAAGCAAATAAAAAAACATTTACAAAAACCAATATTACATGGTTAGTATGATGAATAATACATAGTGTGTCTCCAGAACGAAGCATTTAAGTGCGCACAGCGTCTAGGCATGTTGAA
This sequence comes from Argiope argentata, assembly GCA_026289955.1. Taxonomy (NCBI): domain Eukaryota; kingdom Metazoa; phylum Arthropoda; class Arachnida; order Araneae; family Araneidae; genus Argiope; species Argiope argentata. The sequence goes on along the minus strand of JAOUZG010040955.1, from coordinate 2,311,362 downwards.
TATCAAATTATCGATCTAGTCTTGGGGAATATTACCTCACTCATCAAGCAATGCTCTATGAAGTTCCGGTAGACATGAAGCAGATGGTTGAGGGGGTGCAATTCGTCGGCCAAGCATGTCCCATACATGCTCTATTGGATTCAAGTCCGAGGAGAATGTTGACCAGTCCATAAAGTGATTTCTACCGATTGAAAGAATTCGTTTGCAATGTTTGCACAGTGAGAACGGGTGTTATCATCCATAAACACGAATTCTGTGCTCATGGCGCCCCGAAACAAACGTATATGTTGTTTCTGAATAACGTCCCGATAGATTTGGCCTGTCATGGTTCCAATTTGAACATAATGGTCAGTTCTGGAACCCAGAATAATTCCTCCCCAAACGAGCAATCCTACAAAACCGTAACATTGTCGTTTAATACTGCTTTCTTGGTGGTAACGGGTACCTGGCGATCTATATGTAAAAGTCCAGCAAGAATCCGACTGAAAGTTAAGCCTGGACTCGTCGGAAAACATCACACAAGCTCACTATTGCGATATCCACAGTGCGTGATCTCTACTTCAGGCTAACCGTAGGCGACAGTGAGTTGCAGCAATTGGAACACATCTGACTGGCCTACGAGTATGTGGACCAATCTGCCCCAAGCGTCTGTATACAGTCTGCTTTGAAACTGTCTTACCAGTGGCTGAAGAGAGCTGACGAGACAGATCTGATGCTGCGTTCCATCTGTTTCTTTTGGAAGAACCTGCCAAATATCGGTTCTCGTTCGTCGATGTAACTCGGAGACGACCTGGGATGTAACGACTATTACATCACATTGGAATCGTTGCCAAAGCCTGGAGGTGACACTCTGGGTGATTCAAAGTTCCTCGGATACTTCCAGCTTGCTTACGGCCACGTTCCAGATTGCTGATAATTCTACCACATAAAAAAATCATCTAAACGCGTCCTTTGTGTCGTAACTAAGCGGTAATTACATTGAAAGGCTTATAAAGCTCTTGCTATCAATATTACTTCTTTGCTTGTATTCCTTATACATCACTCTCTTACACTCTCATCATTGTGACGTACTATCGGTGTCATCTGGCGGCTTCCAGAAATTTGCATATGATTTTTGAAGATGTGTGTAGTCATATTACGGGTGAAGAGTAGAAACGACAAAAATTTTCCCCCACAGTGATTTGACAACGAAATTTTGATAGTTTCTTTGACGTGTGTAGTCTTAAGAATGGAGAAATTAGGTATCTTTAAAAGAATGTTGTAAACACTAGAAATAGTTTTATAGAGCGCGAGTAGAATTAACTAAATATCAAAATTAAGAATTGAAAATAAGAGACACTTGTGATATATACATACATATATTTTTGAAACCTAAGTTGGCCTGACGAAAGAGCCAACCGATTCGGCCATTCCTTTTGAATAAATTAGAAATAAAAAACAAGTTTAATTTGTATATTTGATGTATTTCGATTGCCAAAACTTCAATTATAAATTTAGGAAGGAAGAAATGCTGCTGTTATGTACAGTTGTTTTATGGCTAGATGTATGGGGACAGTTATTTTCTCAAATGATTGATTGATGCAAGAAAAATAATAATGACAAATAGATCATGAGTAGTGTTGCCGATGATTCTCAAAATGACACGAGGTCTTCTTGTATACAGCGAAGAACTAAAGCTACAACTCTATAAGAAAATAAATAATTGATGGCGGTCTCCTTGAACTTAAACATTATTTAATTGCCTCGTTTTGCCCTTTGAATTCGACATGCTTATGGTAGAAAAAAAATGAACGATGTTTTTTACGTGGCTCATAAATAGTCAATAGTCAGAGAGATGTGACATTCCAGAAGGCTACAAATTGAAGCTTCCGCTTCCACAATAAGTTCCCGATCTCTTTTCTGTATTAAAGTGGACCACGGGCTAAGTAGAAGCGTAAATGATGTCAGCATCGATGATGTTTGTTTCTCGAAAAAAATAATACGAAGAGGAAGGAAAACCACATTTTAGTAGTGATTCTGAGTGACGGCGAGCAGTAAAAAATGCCATCTGATAAGGAATTAAGTGTCGCCAGGAATTTAGATGACTTATTCGGGATTTATGTAGCAATGGAGTTGCGCGCGAAACCAGTACCAACGGAAGATTAGAGGACGTTGGATTTCTTTTTCTGCTTTTTAGAGATTTTATCGATACTTTTAATCTAGAATGATGTAGTCGAATCTCTAATACTGAAAATAGAAGCCATTTCCAAGCCTCAAACAATTTAAAATAATAATAAGAAGAAACTATATAAGTTTCTTATATTTCATTAACTCTTTCATGCTCGCAATAATGTAGCCATACTGGCCTCACAAACCTTTAATACTGAAGATAATTTAAATCAAACGAAAAATTTATAAAAATAATTTATTCTGACCTTTAAAAGTGTTATTGTTCTTACGCGAATGTAACAGTAAATGCTTTTACGAAATTTTTTTAAAAAATGACCTCAAATATAGTTTATAAATAAATAAATGTAAAAATATAATTAAAAAATTTATATATTTTTTAAAGATAAAGGATGATGTAAACTTTTATGAGAATCATGAAATAATAGAATTTATATTTAAAACTTGCAGTTTGGTTTTGCAATTGATTGAGTAGCAGTATTTCGTAATGATAAAAAGTTTTTCATTCGCATACTTCTTTCAATTATTACTGTTCACATTTGTCTTATATATATCGTGCTTAAGTTTCCAATCGCTAATAAAATACCTTTTTACTCATCCACTCAAGTTCAAATACATTTTTTAAAAAAATTTGTAATGGATGACACTTGATTTTAATACAGTTTTTTCAAAAATTATTTCATTAATTTAATCTAATTAATTTTTAATAATTTAAATAGAGTTTTAGCAGTTTTATAAAGAAAATTAAAATCAGCAGACAGTAGCTGAATCGGTAAAATGCAAGGATTTCTGTATTTCTCACTTGAAAGTGAAGAACGCGAGTTCAATTTTTGAGAGAATCAACGATTTTTAGATAAATTATTCATATTAATTGCAATTATGTAATAAAAATAACTTAAATAAAATCTTTCTTTGTTGACTTAAGTAGGAATTAACTTAAAGGTTGTTTTTTTTTAAAAAATATTATTTTTTATTTTGCTTGACTAATGGTAGCCTCTTAACAAATCTCATCCTTCTAAAATGTGAGGATAATGACTCTCAATGAAGAAAAACTATAAGGGGAAATCTAGTACAAAGAATTGAAGAATTCTTAGTACGGTATTATTTTGATAATACTAGAATCTTAACCATCGACAGCAAGAATCTTTCAATTTTATATCTAATAATCGCACCACATTTGACATTAAATGAATTTTAATAACATAAAAATATAAAATATAGGTTTTTTTTTATGTTTTTAAAATTTATCGTCTTATTTAAATTAATTTTTTAAAATTTATTCTCGATAAGGTACTGAATTTAATTTTATTACCTTATCTTTTTTACTGAATCTTCTTCTATTATAAATATTTCACATAATAATTCTTTCTACTTGTGCTTCAGTGCACATTATTTCATTTCGAATCCTTTTATGGTCATCAAAAACATAAAATTTCCTAGAAATGTTTATAATGCCCTGAAGAGGTCAAAGACCTGCAAAATTCTCTCTTAAATCCAGAAATATTTCTTAGAATAATTTATTACTGCAGGTTTGACTTGTTCTCTGTGCTGACCATAGAACGGTATTAATGAAGTCTATGGGCTTTAGCAGGATCATTCTTTTCTTCGCAGAATTAAAACTCAACGCATGGGAATACAATACCAAACACAAGGTGATTAACAGTTTAAACGTGATTTAAAAATTTGAATCAAATATGAAAATTATCTATTGCGATTATTTAAATTATGAAAACATTACAATCTCCAATATAATTTACTCTATGAGAAAATATTTAGTCGTATGATGGAATTAGCAATGAAAGGCGTATTTTTCTCATAAAAAATTATCCAGCTATTTTTATCATATGAGAGAATGATGAGGTTTTGGTTAAGGGGTTTTGTGGTGTATCCCCCCCCGCCAAAAAAACGCAGACAAAAAATATTCGTTTTTTCATTGATAAATAGCGAGTAACCTGATCCATGACATTTGAGGTTTGTTTTGCCAGTACTGTTTGAAATATTTAGTTAAAGTTACTATCAATTGCTTTTTGTTGGTCGTTTCTATGAAATGATGTCATCTTCCAGTTTGTTTACGATTTCTTACTTTTAAATAATTAATCGAGCACTCAAAAGATTTTTTTTAAAGTTTTTTTTAGCTTTAGCTATTGTACTTTTGTAAAACGTGACTTATATTTATTCTTTAATGATATTATAAGTGCATTCTTACTAACTGTATTTTTCAAAATACTTTAAATATTAGAATATAATTTTAATATCAATTTGCATTCGATTTTACCACATATACAATAGCTACCAGTAATATTGAACTATTCGTCGAAATCATTGGGTTTCTTTGTATCTTAAAATCAGTCGAGCTCCAAAACTTTGTTTGCTAGCTAGAAAAATTATAAATGAAAGTTTTAAAAAATTATCATTGAGAGAGAAGTCTTGTAATTTTTTAAAACCTTTTTAAACTGGTAAATAACTTAAATTAATTAAGACAAATAATCACTTAAAAATAATAATGTTCTCACATAATAACTTGAAATTTGCGACCGTATATTTCATTTTAATTTTTCATTCTATGATATTAAATTTGGACAATGATAAATTTAGAAATTTCGCAGTCTTAAATAGTGCACATTTTGAGGCCTCTCTTTTAAGACGATTAATCGAATTTTGACACATTTTAAATATTTTAATAAATAACTTTAGATTATCTTTTTTAATTTTATTAACTTTATGAATTAGTATACATTTTTTTCATTTATTATACCTCACAACATTCAAGTTTTTACTCAATATCGTTGAAGCAAATGTTTGGTTTGAAAATATTTTAATTAAAGGATATTAATAAATATATAGGGATGTGACCAATTACACTTGATAAAATATTATTTTGGTATTTTATCATTTTTAAAATTTGTAATTTTTTACAGCCTCATTTCTTTGGAACTATGAAAATAAAGTTTTTTGATTAACCTGCTTGTATTCACATTTCAACATAGCTGTCGTAGACAATTCTCTATATACTTATACTTAAATACGATTTTCTCTTTCTAGTACTTTAAAAAAACTAAAAAATATGATTGAAAAGAATTTATTATGGTCGAATCAGATGACTTATTATTTAAAAGTAATGTATTTGTTTGAATAAAATGATTTATTCCTTCAAAACTTTTAATAGCGTAAAAAAAAAGACAAAAGATGAATTAAACAAATTCCCTCTTGATTTGAACTGCAAATTACTCTGAATAGGTCAAGTGGCATTTAACTATTTTGTATTTTTGCTTTTTAAACGATAAGAACTCCCATATCATCTCAAGTTTAAGATATAACCAGTAGCTTTTCGATCATTAGTTTTGGAATGAAAGAACAATTCTATGATAGGAGGATCAACAAGATAAGAACTCATTGAATGCAATTCACTGTTCGCGCACTGAACTGTTATTCTTTCCAAAATGGGTTGGAGAAATAAATGTTATGAGTTAAAAAAAATAATGTTATTTTATCTGTTACTTTGTTCTTTACTTTACATATAGGACCTTTCTTCTCATTTCACTCGTCGTTTTTGATATGAATGCATGTAAATGGGTCTATTATTTATTTGACATCATGCAAATTAATGATGATATTCCAAACGATATAATAATTCATTCATCAGTTAAATCCGTAATTACAAACGATTTTATTTTTTATTTATGTTGTGAAAATTAAATGCGCCATTGAAAAAGACTTTCAGATTAAATTTGCGATTTCAAAAGAATTTATTTATTAAATTACGAAATAAAATGAATGAAAAATCGTTTGAAACGAAAGAATTATTGCAATTATTTTATTTACTTGTTTTACTTCACTAAATTGAGAATGGCAACATTATTTAGTAGCTGAAATTGCTGCAAACGTTTCATGAATTATAATATATTCTGCAAATGTTGAGAACAAGTTAATTATATCTAGAACAATCCAAAAATGGAGATCTAATTTGATGATGTTCGTCTACAAAGGTAAAAATTATTTTTATACTAATTTTTGTGTTATTGTGTTTATATTGTAATAATTGAATTTATTCTATAGTTAATATTTCATTAATCTAATAACTGGGGAAAGGTTCCTTTTAGAAATATTATTCTTCTATCAATACTTATTGGCGCAGTAAAAAAATTCGTCTACACGGAATTATTTAAGCTTTTCCCCTTTTTTTTTTTTTTTGATAAATTAAAACCAATAATAGTTTGGCTGATTATTTTTCATTTTGGAAGAATCAACTTAATTACAAGTTCCAGCTATTCAACAAAATCAGATGTGGTGTTTTTCTTATTTTTAAAACATTTTTGAAGGTATTTTTATAATTGACTATGTTTGTAATGACATTTAAGCTCATTACAAGAGTGTTGATTCTTGTTATAAAAAGTATATAATGGCAATTATTTTTTCTTGGAAATAAAGGTACAAGTAATAAGGCTATTCACATAAATAAAAATAGCCTGAAAAATTTATATGAGGTGAGAGAAAGGCTGAAATTAAATGGCGCGAAAACAACTTCGCTTCTAGAATCTAATATTACTTATAGGTAAAATAATTTTAAATGTTTAAAATTAAAACTACTTTAGAAAGAAAATACAGCACTGGAATTAGAACTTCAAAAATACAATTGATGAAACTTTTACTGAAAGAAGAATGATTTATAATATTCATTCGTCTATATCTGAAAAATACAGAACCCACAAAATTTCTCCGGTTCTTTTATAAATTTAAAAAATCGCATGTTTATAAAAAATTGCGTGATTTAAGCATAGAATTAAAAAATGTTAATTGTGATATCACAAGAATCAAGAGTTCTTAAACTGTAATCCAAAATAACGAAATTTTGAAGTCCAGTTTAAAAATTTATTTCTTTACTTGTATATAGAAAATCAAATGAAAGCTATTTGATATTTAATTACAAATGCGGTATTATCATCTAATATATTTTATTTAAATAATCTATTGCTAGACCAACACTCAAAATTTATTATGTTAGTTCTGAAATATGTGATATCTCTTTAAAATAATTTCATTATAAAATCTTATCTTTTTATTTATTTATTTAACCTTAAAATTAATTACGAAAGTAATTTGGAAATCGTAAAATCTATGTATAACTTCAAGTTAACAGAAATAGACTTAGAATTACAGAACTTCTAAATGAAATATAGTATCCTCAAAGATTTTAACTTAGTAATATATTATTATTATTATTTCAAATTTTATTTTATAACTATTATTTGTTATTTATAATTTCACTTTTTTTAAAAAATCATTTTTTATAAATAGATTTTGAAACCAAATCATATAATGATATCAAATTTATAAATAATTTCCAAATCCGCCTCTACAACCAGTATTTGATTCTATCAACGATATCAATTTTCAGTTTAAGTTTCTGAAATATGGAGAAGGTGGCTATACAAAAGGGAATAGAGATTTTAGAATTATTGCTTTATATGACTATTAGAACTGAAAGGATAACGAACTGCAAGAAAAATTATCTATGTTTTGTGTTTTATTAAAATTTGGCTGCATTTTCATTTAAATTATATCAATTTAGGAAACATTTTTAAGCTTTATGGTTATCTTAATAAGCTAATAAGATGATGAATTTATAATTTTGAGAGGACTTAATTTCAGTTACATTCTGAATACATACAAGTGGTATCTTTTTAATAATAAAATTATTTTTTAAAATGTGCAACAAAAGTAAATGAAGAATTTCGATGAAAGAAGTAAGAAGTTAATGAAGAATTATATCGATGCGTAAAAAAATATCTTTCAATACCTAAACGTTGTTTATTCAGTAATGAAACAGATAATTTCTCATTGTTGGGGTAATCCACAATTGTTCTAATCCTTAAAATAATGGTTTTTAATCTTCTACTTTTAACTGATATATCTCAGATCACTAATTATGAGAGATTTATATATATAAAAAATAAAATTACATAATTTTTTTTTCCTTGAGCTTAAAAAACATAAAACACGCAATAAAAAATAATTTTAAAAAAATTCCATAATCAAATTATAAAATATTAATTTTAAATAAATATTTAATTCTTAATTCTTTAAATCTTAAACTTCGATTTATCATATATTTGGGAAGATTTGATTTGATATTTGTAACTTGTCATCAGAATTCCGGTTTCTTCTTTTTCAAGTGACACGTGCTCTTTATGATGAAGAAAAGCGGAAAAGTTTTTGACACTAATAAGCGGTTTGGAAAGCGACTGAAAATTCCGAGGCAATCGTTCGTAATGTTGAAAAATATTCTCGTAAATGAAATCAACAACCTGAAAGGAAGAAATACATTCTGAATCCAGTAAATAAAAAAAGCATTTGTAAATCCATGTCACCTATGAGGATGAAACTACTTTCAATTGCTTTCTCAAAGGCCTATAAAAGGGTTTAACTATTTATTATTTTTTTAAGAATGACCTTTAGAGCACATTCTTTATCCTGAAACCATGTCTAAAATTTCCTACTAGTGTGCTTGATTTTACTTTGGGTATTTGAGGCAAAAATCAAAACGAAATTCTGCGTTAGAATTTTGCAAATTTCGAATGCTCAGAAAACGTATAAGTGAGGGAAAAAATATTTGATCATATACAAAAATTTCATATGGTTTCTCTAGTTCTTGGAAGCATAACAACTTTTAAAGACTTTATGATCTTAAATTGAAAAGTAAATAAGAAAGCGAAATAATTTTCATTAACTTAAAAATCGAAATCAATTTAAAATACTAGTCGCTGAATTATTATGAAAGAAAAGGATAGAAATTAATTGTGTTATCAATAAATGTTGAAAAATCTAACAGTTTATCCCACTCCTCTAAGGACTGCTATTTACGGTTTCAAGGGTTGTTGTTTTTTAATTGACAAGATTTTAAAACGGGAAATCAAATCAAATCAAATCAAAAGTAATAACAACAGAGTATTTTTGAAAAATTGTAATTTCAACAGCATTTTAAACAATTAATTAAAAAATTCTTTATTTTCTTAATTTAAGACATTACAAAAATGTAAGTTAATTTTTTTATATTATTATTATTATTAAAGGTCACTCGTTTAATTTTAAATATAAAAATTAGTTCTCTTAAGATCGCAAATAATTTTTATAAGTGTCCTCCTTTCTTTCTGGATATTTTATATCGGTTCTATAACTAAAAACTTCATGCGTATGGTGTATTTTGAAAGTATATGTAGTTAGAATCTACGCCGTAATTAATACGCATCCACAATTGTTTTAAAAAGATCAATAATGAAAAACAGTAGTAGTACGTTTATTAATTAAACAAATGATTTTAAGAGCTATGAAATGCCAATCACAGATAAAAATAACACCAATTAAAAACAAGATTCCAGATGAATTTTATTTATTTATTTAACTAAGGACAAAGTACACGGTAGTAATCTTAATGACTGTAGAAGCCCCAATCAAGAAAAACATAAGTGGCTTTCACTTAAACTCAATTACTTAAACTTCCCACTTAATGCGCTAACCTCGAATATTTAAATACTTTATTGCATGGCTTTAATTTCATCTACACACGATTTTTTTAATTGTAAGAGAGTTACTTTTTTTAAATATGCTTACTGATTTCCCAAAAGCAGTTCACACATATAAGGTATTAAAATATGCTAATGAAACTTTATTTAAATATAAATGTGAACGAAATTTAGCTGTTACTGGAAGATTTTAATAAAATAATTCAATCATTTTTATTTTTTTCACGATCTACTTTTTTTACTGTTGGAGAAACTGACAAATAAATATATTCAGTATTTTTGAACTCTACTTCTACATTTATGCTTTAGGTTTTGATATAGAGGATGAAAAAAACTGACTTTTCAGCCTATTATACTCTCTTTTACAAACAAATTGAGCGTTTGAGTTTACTGGCTAATAAGTTTGCTCTCTAACATTAAAAAGTGATTTCTATTTTATTTTTAATTTCGCTCTTTTTTAATATGAGTCATATAACTGTATCTATTTTGCATACCAGATTTCACAAAAACTATACTATTGATCTTAGTTATTGAATCATTTGAACTTCTTCTACAAATATAATATTTTTAAATTTGAAAATACGACGCGAGGTGCTCAGTAAAGAAAAAAAAAGTAATAAATTGTCCATAAACGAAAAATTATTTCAGGTTTGCAACAACAACAAAAAAAAGAACGTCCAAAGAGCATTTAAGAATAAAGAGGATAATTAAAGCTTCATTTGTTATCTAAAAGTACGCAAATGCTTTCAAAATATAGGCTTAAGATATTTAAATCTTGATCGAACTTTTGAAAAAAATGAAATTTTCAAATTTGTATTTAAATAAATTCGTTTTGCAAAGGTTTGTTCAAGTTGCATTATTCTCTTCGGCGTTATGCACATTCATCAAATTTGTTTATTTCTTAAATGAATCTGCATATAATATTTTAATGAAATGTTAGTCAAATTAGTGCGACTTTATATTCTCAAAGCAGATGTCTTCTATTTATTTATTTTTCGCTTAATTTTAGAAAATAAAATAAAACTATGGATAATTAAAACATTTTAATAAGAAAATGTATTTCATTCTTAAACACTATAAACAGATAATTATCGTGTGGGTTAAGAATTATCAGTATTGGTAGAATTAAATTACTTGTTAAAATATTCCATTACTACCTGCAAGCTATATATTTTCAAATATTTAATGACAAACAATATACTGCAAAAGATAACTTTCACATTTATTCGATTCTTTTACATGTTAATCTATTAATGAATAAAAGTCAGGAAAACGATGTTTTATTACAAATTAGAAATGTTTAATATGTAAAATTTATAACATTTGGAATTTTCTGTGGGCATTAAAACATAAAATATGCTTTAAGTTTGTATTTAATTGATATTAAATACAATTAATGTATTTAATTGATATTAATACAATTAATTCATACAATTAAATTATTAAGTTTGTATTAAAACATAATACAAACTTAATATGTTTTAAGTTTGTATTTAATTGATATTTTAGTTTTGTAATAGAGTTTGTTAGATAATATGGAAATAATTCCTTATTTTGAAACGCTTTAAATAGTCATTGTAAATAGCCTGGTCAATAATTTCAAATATTCAGAGGACAATTTTTGTTAGTAAGCATGTATGGCATGATGGGAAAATCCATTCCTGCCCCACCGCACCAGTTATATTTTAGGAAAAGAGTTGATCTCAAGTTTCGTAAATGGGATGAAGGAAAAGTAAATAAATAAATTCGATTTTATAGTAAAAATCTTTTTTAATGCTTATTATGATAAATAGTTAAATAATAGCTATAAAATAATTAAATAAAACTTTTTATTAGATTTATATGAACACAAGGTTGAAATTAAAAGCAAGTATTATCAATTTTTTAGCATCAACTTTATCTTGATACAAAATAGTGAATATTTATCATAATAACTGTAGGCAAAAAGGGTTCGGGTACAAAATTGTCATTCGTATTATTTCAGTGATTCTCAAATAGTGGAGGAAGTTCAAATAGGAATTATGAAAACCTGCTAAGATTCAAAAAAGAGAGAAAAAGTATCACCCAAAACCAATTCTTTTTTCAAAATTTAACTTCTATGTTCTAAATTTTATTTTAGAAACTTTTTAAAAAATTATATCCAAAGGTAATATCAAACAGAAAAGAATCTGGATATTAATTATCTGAAATTCAGAATTTTCTAGCTTAAAAAAACAGAAACAGACTTAAATTATTGGAAGAGAATTTGAAATTGGAAACTAGAAACCGAAAGAGTGAGATCCAATGCTTTTGCCGATTACCCTATTCTGTTGCCCTCTAATTTTTGCATAATGACATACACAAAAGGAGAGGAGAATACTATCCCTACTTAACCCCTTAATTTTCTGAATGTCCAATAAATGTCAACACCATAACGATTTTGTAGCGCGCGCAAACGGAAAAAATTCGAACCTACCTGCTTGCGTTGGACGCGAATGAAGGAAAGGAAGGATTCGACTTCTTGCGGCGGGCCGATTACTTCTCGAACTGACTTCTACCCCGACATGTGTGTGTGCGACAGGGTCGTCCGAATGGTTGGGTGGGGTCGGCCGAACCGCACCCACCCCTATTGTGCGTCCCACCGCACAATCCGACCACTGTCTAGCGCCCGCGAGAAAGAAATAAATAAAAAAAAGCAGAAAAGGAAACTCGGGAAAATCTTCCTCTTTTTAATGAAGGCAACCCAAGACGCGCGATAGCGAGCCATCTGCGGGTGCTACACTCCCCCCTCCTCCACCCCCATATAGGGCCTGTCAGATCGCCGCGACTGGAGTGTTTGAAATTTGTTCCTTCTTTTTTGTTCTGCTGTCGTTTTATTTTCTTTCTGCTTTTTTTTTAGTCTTACGGAAGAAGACACGCGATGCCAAAAGGTTTCGCACTCTTTCGTTGAAAAGTCGAGGCGGAGGAGTTACAAGACCGCCTTACGATGCTCATTACTTTTTGTGCATATTGATTACTTTTTGTGCATATTGATTTATTTTTGTGCTTTAAATGTTTTAAGTAACTGTTGGACTCAAGTAAAAAAAGCTGTAAATTAGCAATACAATGCTCTCTCTTTCCTAAATTGATTGAGTAGAATGCATAATTAGATCATTAATAACTGATTTTGAGTTTTCAATTCAACTAGAGATGGTCCTAACTGGTTGGACTTCCACACATTTTGATCGAGTAAAATGCCTATTGGAATGGGTGATATAAGAACTCGTATAGTCTCCATTGTTAACAAGAAATGTGCTTTTGTCGTGTGAGGGAACAATGGCGCAGCCAGAATTAGTAGCATCAGAAAAATAGCATAATTTTTTCCCACCATCATAGTCTTAGCAATTATATATGGTGTACTATATCAAAGCCTTAACTAGAGTATGGTATAATTTTTTCGCTCTTTTTTCTCATTAAAAATTAAACATAGATAAGTGTAGATGCATTTTGTTTCCATAGCGCCTACTTTAACTGAATCCAAGGAGTTCTCACTCCATTATACTTCTGCTTCGGTGTACATAATACCAGCAGAATGAATTTTTAATAATTTACTTTCCAATACTATAATTCATTTATACAATCACATTTGTATGAAAATGGAATAAGACTGATTTTTCAACCTGATGTTGACATGTTGACCGGCTTTGAGTTTGATAGCATCTGTCAAAGAGAAATACCTTAGGCTGAAATGAATGATCTAGTAATTTTACAAGCAGACGCTCTGTTAGATACACATAACGAAGTCTCAAAATTATAATTTTAACAAATTTTTTTCTCAAATTTCTTCCTAGATCTAGGAATTAAAAATTTCCAGAATATCAAGGTATTCATACAGATTAATATATTTTTGAAATTGAATTTGAGATATAAAACTTTATTTATTAAATCTTTGGAAGGTTTTTGCTTTACTTTGAATTTCTCGATACATAAGATATCATTACCTAATTATATGGGTCCAATGAAAATAAAAATGTAAATTTGAAAAAAAAATTATTAAAAATCAAGATGTTTACTTTTAGCAAATATTTGTTAATCTAGTTTGAGGAAAGTCGAAAATTGTTATTTAAAATTCTTTACTTGGAGTTCTTATCGGTACAAATAGTAATTTTTGTTTAAAAAAATAAAATTAATCTTGTTTTAAACCCAGAAATTCTTATTTTTTTTCTATTTAATGTAACCGAGGATTGAAATTTTCTTAGTATAAGGAAAAGCTAATTTTGATGTTTTGCTTGCTCAATTTTACATTTTGAAACCTAAAATAAGCATACACTTCTACCCTAAATAAGCATACACTTTTTTAAAAAAAAATAACTTGGCGTTAATGTCAAGTCCGTGCAAACTTTAAACTTGGCGTCTTTTATACAACTTTCGAATCAATAATAAAGGGGTTAGGTCAAAGTCCGGTGTAAGGTATTCCAGGAGCTAATATTGAAGAACGGCTAGAAAACAAATCGTTCAACACTTTTACAAAATATGACGAAGAAAGTTTCTTGATCTCATTTTCCCTGAAATAACCGCTTCTTTGGATTCGCTTGAAATATGTTCGGATATAGAATCATTTTATCACCATAAAATTTTCAGAATCATAGTTCATCATAGAACTTGATATTTGATTCGAACAAGGAATAAATGTAATCCTAGATTAGTAATTAAATTAATTTATTTAACCTCGAAGGAAATTTTTAAAAAAATATTGCTCAAATTTATTTTGGATTTATTTAGTGTAATTATGAGCCGTAATTATTGATGCACTTCTTTTTAGAAAACTCTGGATTTTCAAAGTTAACTTCCAAAGATATTTTGTAAACAGAATAGCCTTAAATGAGATCTGATTGGCCTATTTTATTTGATTGTTTTCTTTCGCTTAAACGCGAATTTCTCAGATCAGTAAAAAAAATAGTAATCGTGATCGGCAAAATCTGCCGGGGTTAGAAGTATGAGATCCAAGGTCATTGGGGTCCGACCGAAGCTATTTAGTGAGAAACTTCGCCTCGTCGAACTACTGTGTGCTTCAGAGAAAAAGAGGCGGCAAAAGAACTGTTGATTCAAAGAGCTCTGCAGATGTCCATACTTCCTGCTTTCCAGAACTGCATAGAAGTGACGATAATTTTTGTCGTTAATTAATAGATAAGAATCTAGAAATGTTTCACATTCTAATTTTTAAATTTCCAAGAAGTATCACAATGTGATATCTATTTAAGCTTTTATGCTTATAACCGAAAAAAACTGACGTTAAATTATTTATGTAATAAAGCTTAATTTATATCCTACCAAAACCACCAAGTCCTAAAAAAAAAGAGTTAAAGGCGACCTTTAAACAAATTTTAAAAACTTCATAGAAAAGGGTGCTTTTTTTGTAATATGTGATAACACTTTTGTATGACAACTATTATGCATAAGCGTTTTTTATATATCAATTTGTATTGGAGAAAATAAAAAACGTTGCAATAAATATTTAAAGCTTGGACATGAAATATTCTAATTTCAGTCTTTAATTAAGTCTTCGAGTACTCTTTTTCCTCACTAAATAATTGTCAGTAGATAATTAGTACTAATGATTCTTTCTTCTTTTCGCTACAGACAATTATTTCAAAAATAAAAATTGAATAATTATTTTTAATTCTTGCCTAATAAAATGTTATGTTCATGATCTCACTCAAAAAAGCCATGACATCGTTGGAAAACGGCATGAAAATACCAACATTGCGGAATCATATGATCAATACAAATTTTATCGTTCTTTTGTATTAATATAAAGGTTTATGAAGGAGATGAATCAATGGAATAATACTTAGTTTACGAAGAAAAACAGAAGAATGTAACAGATTCAGCTTATTTAATAACTCTTACAAAATTTATGAGCAGTAAATGTTTTTTAGAAATTCTAAAAAACTAATTTATTTCCCTGGTACACTTTAATCCTTCCTTTTCTTTAAATAAAAAATTTAAAAAAATTAAACATTTCAAAATTATTAAAATATGTGGCATGTTAATTACTATTCGCCTTTGCTGACCTGTTAATTTCCAAGAACACCGTTTGCCATAAAATTCAGATAAATACTTTTGTGTAACTTGGTCTTAATTATTTCTTAATTAAAATGATTTTTTAATTCTTTTATATTTTGTTTTAAGGTTCTTTTCTTTTGATTTTTTGAGAAAACAATGAGATAAAAAAACTAGTAAAACTTGGTATATATCCTAAGAAAATCCAACATAATGCCCACAGAATTTTTAACAAAACAAAAATACTATGAGAAAAAAATTGTAAAAAATTTATTATAATTCAGAAAAAAAATTTGGAGGTTAGTTAAATTGGTCTTATTAAAAAAATAACTTCTTAAATTTTGCTTATACAAATCCTGCGTCCACAAATACTGAATCCCTCTGGTCGACATTTTCATATAGTTTTTATCAAGCTTTAATATTTACTCAAAAGTATTAAGAAATTTTTAAACCTTTTGTTTGCAAAAAGTTGAATGAAAACTGATATGGACTGATATGCTCCTTTTGGTGCGAGAATAATACGATCGTTGCATAATGCGATTTTTCACTCACAACTGTCTTTAATATCTAACAAAAACTATGACATTATATTTCGGATTCCTCCAACAAATTGGTTTAAAAATGTTTTACATTAACACTAAACGTTTTGTTTCTATAGCTCTTTTCAAAATTATCACCCAAGATATGTATACCCGACCCACAATGTCCCTTTATATGCTGCTGAAAAAAAAGTATTCTTTCATAAACAAAAACTTCATTAATTGTAATCCATTTAATTTTTTGAATCTTTAAAGTGTCTTCAAACAGTATCCATCCCCCCCCACTCTTATCGACTCTTCTCTATCCTATTATAAGAGCATGTTATCTTTCGGAGCATGCGGAGATTTTTGTGATGAATATATGTTAT
Organism: Argiope argentata; assembly: GCA_026289955.1. Lineage (NCBI taxonomy): Eukaryota > Metazoa > Arthropoda > Arachnida > Araneae > Araneidae > Argiope > Argiope argentata. Next base: position 2,294,748 of record JAOUZG010040955.1, on the reverse strand, counting down.
TTTTAGAAGTGAAATGAAAGTTCTTATAATCGAGAGACGTATGAAGAATGTTTTGTCAATGCGCACATAAAATTGAGAACTAAAGAAAATGAGGCTCAGTAATTAATCAAGGGTGGATTTTTACAATATAAATCCACAGACATAATATTTGTTTTGAAGACTTTCTCTGAACTCAATATTATCAACTCTCTGTTGACTTAACATTAGAATAGATTTAGAAACTTTTTACTCGTAAGGTCTCAAACGACTGCGAGAAAAATTATCTCACTATTCAATATTGAAGACAGACTGAATCCCCACCAAATAGCTGGAACATCTTGCTTGTAGACTTGAGAGTGATATGCTGTCTTTAATGCAGAGCGAGCTATCGGCAGAGATCTTAAATCCACAAAGGTGATTATTTTTAATGCCCTTTAATTTATAAATATAGCGTGTAACTTTGATATACTTCTATAATTGTGCGTTAATGTATCAGAATGTATTTGTGCTCATGTATATTCATTTGGAATCTTTAGCCGAAAAAAAAAGCTGACATCATATTACTATTGGCGAAATGGAGTTCCATTTTTGTCCTGCAAAACTGTTCCCCATTAAAATGAAATAAATGTTTTTTTTTTGTTAAACCTTGCTCTACATAGCAATCAATTATTACAAGATAAATGTCCTTTCAAATATTGCATAATAAACATCCCTGCACTCAATCCTTTTTGCTCAACTGTCTCGACTAGTATCCTCTCCGATTTCAAGTTAAACAGAAAAAGAAAATGAAACGTAGTAACGAGTGCCCTTCAATTTTGAGTCGAGCGAAAAACTAGAGGAGTGTCATCATCTGCAAGAAAAGGATCCTCTTATTCCACATTTGCTTCTTTAAGAGAAATATCTTCTTTCCGAGTAACGAGAGAAGGTTAGAATTTCTCCATTCGAATTCAAGTTTCTTAATCTTTTGCCAAGATTATTTACAACTTGAATTCTAGAACCATCAGTATTTATGAATAAAATCAGTAATCTCAATCAGAGCATTTGGTGCCAGGATATATATTAATTAAGATTATTACCTTTTAAGAAAGACCCCTCATTAAGAATAATGTTTGGTAAATTTGTAATTTTGTAAATTCTCCTCATAATTCTGGAGGAGATACAGTAAATATTCTCTTGAAGTGATCCATTTCTGTACTTTTTGCAACTAATTTGTAACAATTTCTTTTCCAATGTCCTGTTTACAAAAACGAAAACTAATTTCAATCCTCAGATTTTTTATTGTACATAAGTTTAGTTATTTTAAATTCATTTAAAATAATTTTGAAAATTCTCTTTTTAATTCTGGTAAGGAACAGTAAATTCGTTCTTGAAATGATCAATTTCTGTATTTCTGCAATTAGCTCCTTCTTCATTGTTCTGATTTTAGAAATGAAAACAAATTTCAATCTACAAATATGTTCGGCTATTTAACAAATGCGGCTATTTAAGAATTATTTGAAGTCATTAATATTCTTTTGGATTATATCAATAACTTAAAAGTCCGTGTAGCGTACCCCGAAAGTAATTATGTTAAAAAATAAAAGGTGATTCACAGGTAAATTTATACAACGAACATTTTCGCTTTATAATGCACAAATGTATACATTTGCTGTAATGAGCAGCGGTAACTTTCAGTTTTTCCATCATTAAAAATTCATTTACTCAAATATTCCCCATTATCAATTTTCAGTAAAGTAATTAATAATGTTAGGTAATTTTTTAAAAAAATTGTGAACAAATTTGATTTCTTCTAGCGGTTTCTATTCCAATTAACCAATCAGAGATCATTATTGATTCAACGATAAAGGGTACTCAGAATGTAATGGACCTTATTTACATGCTATTTATCATTATTATTACTTTCTGTTGCTACTGTCACTAAGAGTTTTTCCGAACATAGTTTTTATATGCAGCTAATTTAATCTATCGACTATCTAAACAGAAACTTTAATCCCATAAATCATTCTTCAAAGTCTTACGAGTATATTAACAGTAATTTTTGGATTCTTTTTATTTCTCTCATTATATTCAGTTTGATTGATAGCTATTCACTTATAGATTTTCATTAAATATTTTATTGCTGGAATTTTAAAAAATCAACTTTATAATTTATATTATACCAAACGAGGGATGTCTACTTGTATTTGTGACAAGTCATTAAAAATCGATGACCAGTTGGACGGATCATTAAATTCCAAATTTTTTCACAAATTTTCGATTAATTAAAAACTGAAAATTTATCAACGACAGAAAACTTGACATATAGGATTTTTAGAAATTTTATTTCAATTGTACGTTATAAATTTGAAATCCGGGATATTTTTAAAAAATATCAGAACTAATGTACATTTTGCATGTTATTGTGTTATGGGTGCCGCAAAGTCTTAAACACTGCTATAAATGTAAAAGGCTGAATAATTTTTATGATACAAATGATTTACCTAATTCATTCTGTCATATCAACAAATATTTGCTAACCGGTCGAATTATTTTAGAAATAACAAAGAATTTCTCGAAAATTTTAATAGATTTTCTGTAGTCTCTCCTCTGTGTATAGTCTTTCAGTAGCTTTCTTTAAAAGATTTTATTAGAATATGATAGTTAAGAAAAAAGATTATACTTAATGCGTATAATTTCTGAATTCGATCGTAACTATTAAAGTTAAGTTAAAATTGCATGGCGCATAATAAAGTTACATAAGTTAAAGTTATCTGTTATAAGTCACTTCTCTGAAAAGAAAAAAAAAGAAACTACTTTAAAATCTGAAAATCGAATATCTAAATTCAGTTGATTTTAGTCTCCTTTGTTAATTTTAAGTCTAAGAGAATCCTTAATAGGGTAACTTTATAATATTTTTATTTTCGAATAAAACGATATATTTCGCAATACGATAATTTTTGGAAAACAAAGAAAAGAAAAAAGTTGAAAATAATTGAAAAATCTTGCAAATATTATTCTAATTCATGAAATAGCATTTTTTTGTTTACATCTATCAAAAAAGCATAATAAACTTTTCAGTCAATAATTTCAGATTTTTTTAGATAAAAGAATAAATTTCATTGAAAATTATTTAATTCATCAATTTTGGCTAATTTTCATAGTTTGGTTTAACTTCTTAACTGAGCTATAATAAATAAGTCAGAAATTCTTTTTGATATGCTAGGAAGAAAACAAACATCTATATATGTTATAATATATGTTAATTCGTTTAGATTAAAACAAAAATTTTGATATCATCGAGAGTTATTTGGGAACAGATTTTGAAATTTTAATCATGGCTAAATGGCATGAATGATACACTTGAATCGGCATTCTTTTATCCAGGCTTCTACACCACATCAATATATGGACTATTGAATCTCGGAAATCGATTTAACATACACTATACATCATATTTTATATACTGTTAATTTTCTCGAATTAAAATCGATTCTGTGCTTTTCTGTTATCGAAATTTAGACCATACCACAAGACCATCATGGTCTTCTAAAAAATAGATACATAAAGATAAAAAACATAAATAAATATAATATAGATAAATAAAAAGCATTGTTTACTCACATTGCGGATTTTTTTCTAATATTTACTGTCACAATATCATAAATATCTTTGACTAGTCTCATTCGAAAGAACCATTCTCTTCTACCCTTTTAACTGCAGCAGATTTCTCAGAAAACTAGATCGATAAGCCATACAATTAAAATGAAAGATGAATGAATTAGTTCGCATCATTTGTTTTAATTCCTCGTTATTTGATGAGTGTGAGAATAGAGCTCGCCTCTCACAGAGAGTTGCCGAACAACGATGCCAGTGTTCAGAAAGTCAATTGATTGTTGTTTCTCACGCTGATTGTTCTTTTATTTCCTAGCGGCTTAAACATCGGTGCTTTTGTACAAAGATCAAGGTTATATTATTGGACGAACGTATTTTAAGTTTTGATTTTCGTCATAAGGTAGATGCGGATTTACGGATCGTTTTCGAGAAGAAAGTTCAAGAAAATAAAGGGCTTTTATCATAACCCTGTACATTTATTTATTTGAATGTCATATTTATTTATTATTATGCTACCAAAAATATTTAAATATTTTAAAAATGCCGATATTTTGAAAGATTCTAGATCGTGGAAAATTTCAGCTGGAATATTTTAGACATAATACAAGGATTCTTTTTTAAATATAATTAAATTTTAAAGGAATCTATGCCATTTTTGTGTTTCAAAAAAGTTTTAAAATTATTCGAAAGGACTTAGAAATATTATATCTCTGTTAATAATGAAAAAGATTGTGAGCGTGTGCTGGCATTCTGCAAATAAGACTCTTGAACTTATAACAACCAAATTTGACATATATAAATATATATTTTAGAAGAAAATGAGCATTAGGAGCACTTTTAAAATTTTTAATTAATTTAAGGAAAAATTTTAAAGAAATTTTAGCTTTTTCCTTAATAAATATCCTAAATGTAATTGATCAAAATACACTCTTTTAAAATTTAGAAAATTGTCCTTTAAGAATGTTGATTTTACTGCAGTGTAATGATTTTTTTAAAATTGTGACAGTTAAAAAAATATTTTTTGGATAATTTTCAACAATATTTCGTTACTTCATTGAAATTAAAACCGTTTTTATTGTTTTATAAAATATTTGTTTAGAAGACCCCATTTGAAATAAATCGTGCAATCAGTATTTGATGAAAGATGAAAACAATTTAAATACTTAAAAAAAATTTAAATGAAATCTGCTATGCATATTTCAATATATCATGTCAGAACAAAATTTCTTGAACGGTCAAGCACCACATGCTCATGCAAGTCAATTCATATTTTTATTCATTTCAATTGCTTCATTGAATGAGTCACTTTAGTATCGCAAACGATAAAAAAAACATGTCTCGCATTTATTGTTTTAAAAAATATCACATTTCCTATTTATTTCATTTCATATAATCACGTGCTCAAAATGACATTTCTCTAGGTTTTATGTGCTGTAGTCATTAACTGACTTTTTTATCAGAGCTTTTGTAAATGCAATGGCCAATACGTTATTAAAAGCTGAAAAAGATGAAATGCTCGAGCAGATAAGAAAATTTTTATTTTTCGTCAACGGATTTTTGTTGACTCTAAAAACTTCATCACAAAAAGGACATCATGTTCTGGCATGATAAAAAGGAGAACTCGAGGTGATATTTCGATATAGGTTGATAGAAGTTGCATAATTTGCAGTTTAATTTTTCGTTTCTATCTTTAACCGATTACCATTTGATGCCTGAATGCACATTAATTTTTTAAATAACACTTAAATAAGCTCGATAAGATAAATAGTTACTTTACCAAAGTAATATATATATATATATAATTCATGTTGGAAAGGTAACTTGAAAATGGTCTTTCGAATTTTAATTCTGGTTTTAAATCTTATTTCCATTTTTCCCTTGATGAAATTTTTTATTTTAATCTATTTTTGTAAAAAAAAAGCTCTTGGGGAGTATTAAAATTCTTCAAATTTTTCAGTATAAACATAAATTATAAAAGTAAAAGATTTTTCTATATGTTATTTAAAACCATATAGTTTAAAACTGATCCATTAACTCAATACATTTCAATACATTCCAAGCTAAATAAAAGTCTACATTAACTATTATTTTTAATTAGAAAATAAATAAATAATAATAAATTAAGCATATTTCTTCGCGTTTGTAAAATTTCATGTGGAAATTGCAATATACCTTGAAATCCGCATTCGTTGTACACGAATTTTATTCACTGTACTACCAACGTCAATATATATGTATATATCCCTTCCTTTTTATGTAAATACCATTCAGCAATTATTCCTTAGTTAATAAGGAATAATTTGCAATTATTCCTTATTAACTAACCTCCTAGAATTTTCACTTTTCGTTAAATACATACATGAATTAGCAATAATTTCCTGATAATTCCGGTAAATAAGGTTAATTACTTGGATAAACAACTATACGGTTTATACATTTTTAAACGTAAACTTATCTTGCTGTAGAGGGCTATAAATTGCTTTGTTTCCAGAACCGTTTCTAAAAATATAAAATCTTCAGATATCTTGGCAAACGCTCTCGGTATAGCAAATTCAGAGGGAGAAGAATTATGTATTTGCTATTCTGAATGTCAGTTGTGATACTAAAGAAAACACAGAGAGAAAATAAACATTTGCTTCATTCTCCTCCTCCTAAAGATTCAGTTTCTACGTAGGTGGCTTGGAAGATTAGTAGACTTTTGTCTAAGCCATCTTGAGTAGCAGACAGCGTTTTATTACATTTCATCTATAAAAAAACTTCAAAAATCTATTAATAATTATTTGAAATATTGATTATCTTTCAAAATTTATTTTCATTTTTATGCAACAGTAATCTTTCAAAAATCTGAATCACTTCTTTATTAATTCTTGATTTATTGGTAAAAAAAGAAATATAAAATTCTGAAATATTGAAGCATTTATTAGATACTTTAAAGTTTACATTACTTCAACAAATTATTCCGTTAGTTTATTGTCATAGTTATAATATTAAAAATTTTACTTTAAAAGTAGAATTCATTCGTTTTCTTAAAATTAAAAAAAAATTCTGTCATTATAGCTAACAAGCATATCGTATTAATATTATTCATAAATATATGCAAAAAAAACCTTACGGTTTATTGCTAAAAATGTAATATTCAAAAATCATTTTTAAATATGATTCAGACAATAGCATTAAAGTATAATGACACACCACTTACGTGCATGTCAAATTATGAGCAATACTCTTGATTTTTCATAAGAAAAAAAACCGATAATTGTGTCAAGCCAAAAAGTTTAAATATTTTTTAAATTTCATTTCAAAATAATTTGCCCATTTTGAAGAAAGAAAAGTTTTTAAAAAGACAATGTAAGTTAATTGTTGAATGATAGGAATTCTTACACTTATCATATACCCGTGAAGTCAAATGAATCAGCCTTATTAAATACTAGCCGCCTTTGGCGACCAATCGGTTCGCCAATATTAATGCCGACTAAAGGGTTCGATCATTTTTTATCTAACTTGGTCCCATAATAAGTTTTTCAGCAAAATATTTTTAAGCTTCAAATTTCGATAGTCACTTATACTATTATGTAGACCTTAAGCAGTCCTATCTTTGAAGTCCGCATCTCTCTCTGATTTTCTATCAGTGCAAGTAAAATTCACTTTTAAATTAAATTGAAAATTATGAAACTTCAATTATATTAAAGACCTCTTTACTCAATCTAAGCATGTCTTTAAATAAAACTAAGAACTGAAAGCAGAATAGTCCGACATTGAAATTTTATGTTCAATACAGAAATTGAAACATTATAATTTTTTTTAATAATTTATAAGATTTCAAGGAATTATTCAGCAAAAATTTCACATATTAATTGAAACATTGAGTTTTTAATTTTATTTTTAGATGTATATAAATGCTCTCAATAATATTTTTTTAGGTTTATAAACATATTTCAAAAAATTTTGGTTTAAATTCCTTTGGTCTTATAGATTCAAATTTGTAAAATATTCTTAATATTTCAACTTCTAAATAAATAAATAAACATTTCTATCTTCTTTTACAAATTTTGCTTTGTTAATTATTACGTATGCTTATTTCAAAGAAGATGCGTTTTCAAATAACTGACCTACTTTTACCAGTATAGCTTTAATATTACATTACTTCGTTGAAAGAAGATGCGTTTTTATTTCGCATAATTCATTAAAATGCGGAGATAAATTACAATCACGATGGCGAATTTTTTGATTTAGCTCAAAATATCTACTTCACTTAAGTAAAAGTAACGATTCAAAACATGTCTTATTGTTTAAAAAAATTTAAAAAAAAAGAATGCAAAAATATTTTACTACTACTGATTATCAATCGCTTTTTTGAAATGACGTCATTTTCAAAGTTCGTTTAAGATTTCTTGCTTTTAAATAATTAATCTGCCTCTCAGAAGATTATCTTTTGGTGCTTTGATAAAAATTCTTTTTCAGTTTTAACTGTCGCACTTTTGGAATATATTTTTACTTTGTATTTTTATTTACTTTAATTCTTTAATGGAATTGTTAATTTTGATATTGCAAACGATCAAGGAAAATTTTCTCTTGCATTTACGGTTAAAACAATATCACATTTCCTATTTGTTTCATTTCATATAATCACGTGATGAAAATTGTATTTTTCTGTTTTATTTTTGGTAGTAATTAACTTTTTTTAAATCAACTTCTGAAAATGTGATGGCAACAACAAGAAGATAAAATTTTATTTATTTATTTATTTATTTTGCGAAATAAATTGTAAAAAAAACAATTAAATTAAATGTTTAAAAATTGATTAAAAATAGAGTTTGAATTCGTAGGTCAAAACATTAGTATCATTGAAAAGCTAATTTTTTGAGCTTTAACGTGATGCAAAAATCAATTTTGTGTTGTTATATTTTCAGAAGTTATAGCGAAAAAACGTTAAAATTTGGCTCATTTTTTAATTAATTAAAATTTTAATTAAAAATTCAAAAAAAGGGCTCCGAGGTGCACATTCCTGGCACCCAAGGTATACATATACCAAATTTGGTAACTGTAGGTCGAACTGTCTGGCCTGCAGAGCGCCAACAGACACACACACACACACACACACACATCGTGCTTTATTATAAGTAAAGATAAAGATAAGAAGATATTAAAGCAAAATTTAGATTAAAATGTGAAGTTCTGGACAAAACTTGCGATTCATGGAGTTTATTGGCTGAGTTACAAAGATAAGCGGGTGGGCTGAGAGTTGAAATACCTTTGTAGGATTCCTCGTATGCAATCAATTACACAGCAACCAGCAACTGCTGTTTGTCCTATGTAATAGTAACAAGATGACTAGCGTGAAGTAAGAAAATAACGAATCTTTTAAAAACGCCTCTTGCTTTTCGACATTGCAGGAGAGCATCTTCATCCGGAAGTATCTAGGAGATGGATTCGCGGCTCATCTCTGGTTGAGACTGATAAATGCTCGTTTCGAATTCTGTGTTCCTCTCCTTAAAGTGTTATCTCTGAGCTCGGTGCCCATAAAATTATATCATTCAGCGTGATTTTACCCTCTTTATTTATTGCAATCTGTTAACGTAACTTCTTTTCTAAGCTAAACATTTCATGCAGCATAGAAATAACCTCCCCCTAAATAGTGTTCATAATTATAGTAAACTTGTGAAAGTTTTATTTTTAAAGCTTTTCTCACCAGCTGTTCAACACTGAGCGGAGATTAATCATTTGCCAACGTGGTAAGGCTGCTTCTAATAGTTTTGTCGACGAGATGTATATTTTCCCGTTTAAACTGTTTGCAATAATATCATAAATTTGTTCATTCAACGGAGAGAAAGCTTACAAAAATTTTATTACAAATTTTCAAATTAAGTTCTTTGGGAAGTTTTAAAATTTTGCACCCCCCAAAAAATACTCAAAATGAAGATTTTGTCCAATTTTATTTTGAAAAATGGCTATAAGAGAAAGTTTAGCTTTTGTAGACCGATACTTAAAAAATGAAGGGAAAAAATTACAAATTTGGTTGCTTAATTACTTTCAAAATGACAGCATGACATTATAAATTCATAAATATGATCATCATGAAAGATCTGAAAAATATTCATGCAATATCCAAATATATCTTGGAATTATTTGCAATTTTTTTATTACTTTAGTTTAGATTATAGGAGTTATTTTTATTTTTTATTTTTAATTTTTTCAATATCAGCAAGTAATTATGAAAAAAAACTTGATCATGCGTATTCTATCACAAAGAAAAATTACTGATAGGAGAGATCAGCAGTTTTTGGAGGCATTTATGTTGAATCTGACCAGAATCTATTCTATTACTAATTTTGCATTTTTGCATTGTACTTCATAATATTCATAAATAGCCCGCCAACATGATGAGAAAGGAATCTTATGTATCCTTTCTTAAACAACTAAAAATTGAGAATAAGAAATTTCTGATATGATAATTGTTTCTCCCTTCCTTGGAGGAAAAAATAAATTGTGGGATTGAATCGACACCATTCCGATGACGAATATTTCCTAGAGGAAGGATTGTTACAGTGGCCGTTGATGATCGTGGACCAACTATTGTTAGAACTTCAAAATTGTCATTGCAACTCTCATTCAATTACTCAAATGCTCTGATAGAATGGATTTTGCGGTTTCCTAGAAAAAGAAGCAATTGCATTATTTACATAATCAAATGTTGTTGTTGTTACTAATGGCACTTGCCATGGACAAGCCCCCGCTGATACAGCAGCAGATTTAAGCCTAAAGGAGCGTCTTTTTTTTTTTTTTGAAGTAGCGCCAACTAGGGCCAAGAGTACGACTTAGCTAAGCACTCACCACATTTGCTTTCACAGCCAATTTTTACGGGGGGGGGCACATTCACACATCTCACAGATAGCACACAGAAGAACCATGCCCAAATCGGGACTCGAACCCGGGATTTTAAGAACACGGGGAAGACACGCTACCAGAAAGCCGGCACATGATCACATAAATGAATTTTTGGAAAAGCTATAGATGGATGGCTTTTACTATAGATTTAGTGATTGAAACATCATAATTTTAACTTAATAACATTTACAGATTGTTACTCTAAGTTGTTTAGCTACATTTGATTTCATATAGCTTTCTGGAATGGGATTCTAGAGTTGGAAAACAAATATGGATTAGAGTTGCATATATAGTATAGATATATCTGTCCTTTTTAAAGGATTTCAATTCCAGGGCGGAAACAAAAAGAGAAGTTTCCTTTTGAGCTGCCATTTTCTTAATGTTGTCTACACAGTTGTGGCTGACAAAATGTTTTCACTAGGAAAATTTTTCTGAGTTTTAGAAAATGAGTATTTCCTCTCCTTATAATTTTCACAACAACATTAATTTTTATTTTTACAGTTATGATATTTGTATGGGCTGATAAGGCACATTTGAAATTTATTTTCGCTTTATCTACAGCCATAGAGAATAAGAATCTGATACTGTTTTTAAAGCTAAACTTACTTTCCTCTGAGCAATAAAATCCTTTTCCTTTCCAAACCCGTTCGTGCAAGCCATGAATTTTTTCCCTTTTTGCTTTTTTTTTAGTTAATTTTCAAAATTTTAATGAATTTATGACATAACATTTCTGCATGCGACGTATTCATAAAAATTAAAAGAAAAATAATAAATAATTTACACTTGTCATGCAAAAGATTCAGGTTTATTCTCATTTTATTACATTTTCTTTGTCATTGCTTGGTATGTTCTGCAAGAGAATGGTATATGGGGATACTAAATATTTTTTCCTTTATTAATGTCATTTAAATTTTAAATGAATAAATGTTAATGTTATTACTTCGAGAAGTTTATGACTTATTGTTTTAATAACTCATATGTCACTGTTGCTGAGCATAAAAATATTTCCGACTCTAATACTTTAAAGACAGTGAAATGGTTCCTGTTTGTTTTTTCAACTGTCCTTTGTCATTCCATTTGACCTTTTAGTTAATTCCTCACATACTTTTTTTGTTTTTAAACTTTGATTTGCCTGACATGAATCTAGCAATCTTTGGGATTTCTATTTCCAACCCTGCTACGGTGATAATAGAAGTTCCTGCATATCAAAACTCAGACTATTTCTATCTTCTTTTCGGTGACTGGAAGAATATATTTCTTCTTCTTCTTCTTTTTTCCTTTATCTTCTTACTTCGGCAAGTATGGAAATTAATGACCTCGAATGACCTTGCACGTGGGAAATAGTAAAAATTGTTAACATTAAATGATATGAATCGTATAGCAATTAAATTAAATTAATACCATCGGATAGCTCTGAGTACATACTAAAAGGTGTGACTGCCAGACGATAAAATGAAAGTAAAAAATATCCTGCCTTGGAGTTGTTATTTCTAATGGTACTTGTCATAGACAAGTCCGCTGACGAGATCAACGATTTTAAGCCTAGAGAGCATCTCTAGAGTACGTCTCAACTATTCAAATGTCACAACCCTTTTTACGGACTAACTTCATTCACGGATCATAATTTAGACCTGAATCAGTGAACGATCACCTCTGATCCAGTAGCCCCAATGGTGTTACTCATGACATGGAAGACATTGTGACTACGATAGACTTATACTCGCGCCAGCCATTACACACACGGAGAGTCTTCGACCTGCAGGATTCGAATTCACAGCCTACAGGATACGAATTCAACGCCCTACCAAACAGGCTATCCCAGCAGTTGCTTTGGAGTTAATATCGAAAGCAAGCAGTAATTTTATCATAGTGATAAAAACGGATATGTATGGATTTTGATGAAACAATATATATATATTATTTTAGTTGCAACAACAAAGAGCACTGCCACAAATTGTGTTTAAACCAAATTGGAAGAAATCAAAGATAAAACAAAACATATAGCCCTTAAGAAAGTATAATATAAAAGATAATTCCTTGCTTTGCAAAATAGTCTTTAAATTATGTCCGTGCAACAAGTATTTTGGAAGTCATTGTTGAAAATCTAAGTAAAAAGTATCAATAATTAATTTGATTTTTGTAATTTGATTAATGTCTATAGAAATAATTCATTTCAAAAGTTGATAATAGTCTAAGAAAATTCTATTCTCAACTAGAAAAAACTTTAGAAAAATACCCTAGAACTACACCTTTAGAGCGGCACATGCTAATTTCAAACTGTTATTGTTCCGCGTTTAAGAGAAACTTGATGAGTCCTGCATCACATGCTTTGCAAAATATGCATGGGAGTATTACACCTACAAATTCGATTTGATTTGAATTTTTTAAAAATGAAATTATTAAAAAAGTAGAAGAGTGGATTAACAACGCAAAATAGAATGGTGCTCGGCGAAGTTTTATTGTGCCAAGATTGCAAATTTTAGTTGGCATGATTTCTAAAAATGTAGAAAGAGAAATCGCATTTATTCATACTTTAAAAATGAATTAAATGCGTTTTCTTTATAAGAGGTGAGAGCAGTCTCCCTAAAATTTTCTCGCGTACTCTCTAATAAATATATAGTTGTCTATTATTACTCCCGTGCCATTTGCGAACAATAATTATGAAATTATTTAATAGCATGCAATTCTTTCAGGATTTTTTATGCCATTAATCGCTGAGGTGTAGTTAATGCCCAAGTAGCTGACCATAAATAGTCGACCATAATTTATCATTTCATAACATGATGTTGGTTTTGGTATGAGGTTTTTGGCATCAACAAAAATCCTTTGGCGAAAAATAAAAATTTTACTATCTTCACGAGCATCTAAAAAAATCAGCTTTTAATAACTTGTTGTCATTGTATTTACAAAAGCTCTGATTAAAAAAATAAGTTAATGACTACAGAAAATAAAACATAAAAAGACGTCATTTTAAGCACGTGACTATATGAAATGAAGTAAATAGGAAATGTGATATTTTTTGAACTAATAAATGCGAGACAAAGTTTTTATTGGATCGTTTTCAATACTAAAGTGACTCATTCAATGAAACGATTAAAATGAATAAAAACATAATTTAACTTGCAAGAGCACGGGGTACTTGCCGTTCAAGAAATTATGTTCTGACATGATACATTGAAATAGGCATAGAAAATCTCATTTTAATCTTTATTTTTTTATCAACGAAAAATTATAATTGAAGTCGCAAATTTACATACCAAATTTAAGTCATTGTATTTTTGTGCACTCGCCTTTACATGCTTGCAAAAATATAAACCGACAGATGACCAGCTCTTCGACAAGTTTGGTTCAAAATTTGTAAGGATTTACACTTAAATGCTGTATCAGTGCACCAAATTTTATTCAGCTCTTTTTTCTGTGAAAACATCATAATCAGCTGTACTCGGACAAAAACTTATTTAAAAAAAATTTAACTCTTAAGATAAAAATTAATCAAAACTCTGTCATTTTTCTCAATTACTTAAAAACTTATAGTCGCATAAAAATCTTATTTTTGCCACTTAAAAATTAAAAGTTAAGCTTTTCAATGATATCTATTCCATTTCTGTGTAATGTCTTTTCAGTCAAAAAAAAAATTTCAAAATGAAACTTAAACACAATTTATTATTATCATGTCAGAATCGTGATATCGTTTAAGGAATGAGGTTTCGTGGCGTTAACAAAAACCCGTGGGCGAAAAATAAAAAAATTCGTAGGCGAAAAATTGAAATTTTATTACCTGCACGAGAACGTCAAAAAAAAATCAGATTTTAATAGCGTGTTGCCATTCCATTTACTAATGCCATTCTCATTTTAAAAAAAATAAGTAAACGACTACTGCAAATAAAACCTAGAAAAGTGTCATTTTGAGCACATGATTATAGGAAATGAAATAAATAGGAAATGTGATATTTTTTTTAAACTATAAATGCGGGACAAAAGTTTTTTGGATCGTTTGCAATACTAAAGTGACTCATTCGGTGAAACGATTAAAATGAACGAAAATATAATCTAACTCGCACGAGCACATGGTGCTTGGCCGTTCAAGAAATTAGGTTCTGGCATGATACATTGAAATATGCATAACAGATTTCATTTTAATCTTTATTTACTACTATTTTTGAAATAGCATATTATTTCTACTTATGGTAAATTAGTCCACTAAAAAGCAAAACTATTACACGGGCCTTCTCTCGCGTGCTTCTCATGATTAAAAAAATAGCAGATATGTTTTTTAGAAACATTATTTCCAAACCAGAATTTTCTTTTCTGCTTTGGACGATGATATAATTTTCTACGAATTGTTTAATATAACCAGGGAAAATGATCTCGAAACTTTCTCGCATACTATCTTTTTTAATGTACTTAACCGCAAGCAATACAACAATAGATGCAAAAGAGTCAATAAGCTCGCGATCATTGACTCTTCCTGCGATTAAAAAATAAGTGCAAAAATATAAAGATTAAAAGGAAATCTGTTATGCATATTTCAATGTATCATGTTAGAACATCATTTCTTGAACGGCCAAGCACCACGTGCTCGTGCAAGTCAAATTATATTTTTTATTCGTTTTCATTGTTTCATTGAAATTAATTCATTCAATCATTTTCATTATTTAATTGAATTTAATTCATTCAATTATGTTTTTATTCATTATAATTGTTTCATTGAATGAGTCACTTTAGTATTGCAAACGCTCCAAAAAACTTTGTCTCGCATTTATTGTCTTAAAAAATACCACATTTCCTATTTATTTCATTTCATATAATCACGCGCACAAAATGACACTTTTTTAGCTTTTATTTGCCGCAGTTATTAAATTATTTTTTTAAATCAGAGCTTTTGTAAATGGGATGGACAATAAGTTATTAAAAATTGATTTTTTGAGAAGCTCTTGCAGATAATAAAATTTTTATTTTTCACCTACGGATTTTTTAAACTCCACAAACCTCATTCCCAAAACAACATCATGTTCTGACATGATAAAAATTGAATATGTATTTGGGTTGTTGTTTTTTCTACTCGATTGAAACCAAAATTTTCTAAAGAACTACAATTGAGGTCAGAAAATATATTGCCGAATTTCAGAAATTTGAATTCATAAGTTTTAGAGTTATCACATTATAAGTTTGTAAAAGTACAGATCAATCGACAATCAATTCTTGAAATTTATTCAAAATTTTATAAAGATGTACATTTTAGATACTTAAAACAGTGATCCCAATTTCATTTAACAAATCTAATTTAACTAAATTGTTACGTTTTTGAATTATCACATTTACATGCTGTCAAAAGAACAGATCGATAAATGATCAATCTTTTAATGGGTTTGACTCGAAATTTGACACCTAGATTTTAGATGCTAAATCGATGGACTAAATCTCATCTCTCTTAGCCTCTTCATTTGCTATCATTTGTACTTGAATAGCCGGAGCCGACTTTCAAATGATTTTGTAGAAAATTTGATTGAAATCAACAATATTTGGCTGTATTTTGTCCATATACCAAATTGCATCCAGCTAACTCAATTTTTTTTAAATTATCGTATTAATAGATAGACATATTACTTAAAATGTTTTATGTTTGCATATGGAAAAAGTAAAACACGGACACGCTCCATCTTGATAAGTGGAATTTACGTTTTGAAACAAGTTTTATTCTTTTCTATTTCCTACTACTTAAAATTCGCTTCTCTCTTTCCCAATTTTATGCTTTGTGTCAGTAATCCTTAATTAATATCCTGTTGAAGAAAATAATAAATGAGTGAAGATAAGTTTTAATGTTATTTAAGTCGAAAGAGAGAAATGCTGTTGACTGTAACTGATGACTGTGAATATTACTGAAGACAATTTTTTCTGTGAAGTGAAAACATATTGATTTACTTAAAAGATAAGAACAAATAAGTGGATGAATGTAATTAAAATAATTGTCGGCCATTTCTGGCCTTGCATAAATTAATAATATTTTGAAAGTACCCGGAGAAAAAAATAAGTGAGATTAAGATCATTGTGCTAGTTACAGAATAAAGTAGAATGGTAATGATTAATGAATATTTTTTTATCCTTTTTCAAAAACTATTGCTATTTGATCATTTTCAACTATTGCTACTTGATAGGATTTTCAAGAATATTAAGAGGTACAAAGTTAAATCGTCCTGTAGCAGTAAAAATATTATTGTTAATTTGATTTAGTGTTAAAATGTTTTCTGATTTTCATGAGCATTCGCAAAAAATGCATCTGTTCATAAAGAAAGCAAGGTGTTCTTGTCTTTTTCATTACGATATAAATGTAGTAGCCATTAGGGTCTGTTCCATCTATCTCGAAAACACTAACTCTTTTGGCTTGAATCTTGAGAGAATGCCGGTTGAATTAAAATGGAAAGAGCGGAAAACGGAATAGTGTTCAGAAATTGCTTACTAACACAAAAAGGTGTTGGGAGATTGACAGATATTGTATGTAATAACAGAAAAGCTTCAATTCAATCACTGACTGCACAATATACCTTTTCAAAGAATATTGATGTTCTTAACAAAATTATAATTAATTAGTATTAATAGCCACCGACCGAGTTTCTATTATGTCACCATTTTTCCAACTTTTTCCACTCCCTTATTTTTTCATGTTATTTTTTCCCCCATTCAAGCCACTTAGAGCTGAGAAAGCTTCTTTGTTTCATCTTTTGTAAATAACTGTAAATAAACTGTAAAATAAGGAAATCAACTTTTCTTTAAATCTGTTTTACATTTCTACAATGATCCACATAGCAAAAATTTAAAAGTTTGATCTCCTAAACTTCAAAAGAAAAATTTAAATAAAATTTTAATATTTCTATATAGGCATTAATGACAATTTCATTTAGAATCGCAACATATGGAAATTTACAGAAAAAATTAACTAAATTTCGAGCAAAATTTGCTGTTTCTTATCTCCGAAATATTATTATTAATATTACTACTATTTTACTATTTACATTTTTATGAAAAAAAATGTAAGTAAAAGAAATGCTATGTAAATTTGAATTGATTTCAAGTTCCATTGTTGTTAAAATGCTCAAATCGTGCTTATATTTACTAATCTAGTTTAAGAACAATCAAAGTTTGCGCGTGCAGCTATTTCCATTTCTTAAAATATTTAGTTGCTAGAAATTTTGAAAATTTTCACTTTCTTTTAACTATTTCAGGATCAATTGAATATCTGTAATAATAATTAAAAAGAATGTGTAAGTGTGAGCTCTGGTACTCCACTGACAAGATAGTTTACCTCCAGATGTTACACTTGGTAGCTGCATATTTTGGAGAATGGGAGAGTGTTTTTAAAAGATATTTTTTCTCACATTTTGATTAATTAAAATTTTAACGAAATATTGGTATTTGCCCTCTGGAATACCCACAAATTTTATTACGAAAACAATTTTTACACCGTTTCAAAATTTAAAACAAATGTATTTGTAATGATGCCAGTTTAATGATCATGCAAAGTTTTCATGATTATTGGATGTTTTTAATTTTGGAACTCACCAGACCATTAGATAAGAGCCAACAAATTTGGTCTGTATATACTTTGAAGGGTGGGAATATGCACCTCAGAGCACTTTAAAAATATTGTGATAAAATATTTCTTTAATTAAAAATTAAACTGAATTTTGACATTTTCCCCCGCGATTATTGCACAAAATTAAATTTTATATTATTTTAAAATTTAACAAAATTGTTTTTTATGACGTTAATTTATTAGTTGTGCAAATTTTTTATGAATTTTGGCAATTTTTTTAAAAAACATATTTTTTGGCCAATTTTTAACATTTAATTTATATTGCTGATCTGAAATTTAAACCGTTTATATCAAATAATTAATCACATTTTCTTCCATTGTTGAAAGCTAAGGAAGCCAGATTCTATTTAATGTACGTATATTTTCACAAGACGAATGAAAAAGGTAAGTTACAATACAAAGTTAGAAAATGAGTAAAACCGGTCAATTTCTTTTTTAATTGAGCTATCGTATCATGTAACTGTATATTGCTTGATTTTCAAATCTTAGATTACATTGTTGTCTAATTCAACTCTTTCTTATTGCTTCATCAAATGTTTAACGCGTGATTTTCTCCTGTTGAAAGCTATAAAAGAAGAAAACTATTTTTATTTTATTATTTCAAGCGAATAAGAAAGTAAACAAAAATACAGCGGAAATTAGAAGATAATGAACCGGACAACTGCGTTTTTCATGGCCTTACAAGTTAAAAGATTGACATCTATTAGAAAACTTCCATATACACCAGTGATCCTTAAATCTGCAGATCATTAAGCAGGAACTGAGCCATGTACGAAATACAGTCACCCCTAATTAGAGAGGGGAAGAGGCTATGGAATGCATCAAACAAAGGGGAGGAGAAATTAGGATCCTCCATGAGGAAAAATTTTGAAAATAGGATGCTAAAAATATCCTTTACTTTGGTACATTTACCTGTCATATGCTTTTAAACTTTCTCGTTCACTAATTACAGAGAAAATATTGTAATCGTTAAAAAACTGAAATCACGCTTTGGACGAATCTTTACATATTAAAGTGAATCTTAAAAATCCATTTGTAACATTATATCCGTCTGTATACACGATACTCATGAAAAAGATAGATAATTTAGTATAAAAACTTATTTTAGAATATGAAAACATTTATAGAATTTTATAAACTTCGAACAAAATTTATTTATAGGAATTCAGTCTATCTAAATGTTCAATTACAACACTTGGTAGCTCTGAAACGAAAAAAATTAAATGGATAAAATTTGGTACAAAGGTTTGTCATCTGAAAGGTAGATTCTTATTAGAATTTGATTCAAATCTGTCCAAAGATTGACCATCTGTCTTTCTGTACTTCCGAATTAACGCTACAGCAGATACATTAGATGATTTTAATTATGAAATTCTGTGTGTTATTTTATGACTATGTTAACTAACGAAGTATGTTAACTTTTAGAATTAGAATTCAAAACTTTAGTTTCATTCCGTGGGGAGGGGTGCAAAAACATTCAAACATATCAGCATATTAGCACTATAGATTCAGTAGAAATGAGATTTCCACTTCAAAAAATCTACATTTCATAACTATTATTCGCCAATGCCAAGCGAGCTGTTTACGGTCTTATCCCAAAGTTCATAATTTAATTCGGGAGAAGGAGAATAAAACCTTGATTATAGGGCATGAAAGAAAATCTCGCTGGTTATAAAATATGCTGCTGAGTCTTTCCATGCCCATTCGCGAGACTTTTATGAACTGTCTCCACAGACACAGATTGCGAAATACTGATATTTTCGATGTAAATAAGTAAAACTATTAAAATAATTTGACTTTAATGTCTATGGCCTTTTGTTTCTTAAAAAAGAATCTTGGGCATGGAGTTATGCCTATGAGATCTACTTGAAATTAAATACCACCAATATCAGAGGCGAGCCGGATGTTCACCGTATATATTGATTGTCGAATGAATCCACTACATAAGGAATAAAAATGCTGAGTTACAGTCCCGCGAAAGTTAGAAGATGAATTAATGGAACTGTTGCATTTTCAATAGCTATATGTTATCGTGGATTTGGTTGTCAAGAAAAAGATTCAATGATAAACAAATCATGTGTAAAACTATTACAATAATACTGCTTTAATGTCTGTGATAACTTGATGCTTAAAAGCTTGCTGTTGCAGTTATAGACATGAAGTTATATTAAAGAGATTTAGTCGCATTAAATACAACTAACAACCTCGGAAAACCAGGTGATCTTCAAAGACGATCACCTGGACTTCACGCATCCACACAACGATGGGATTTTTATGGATGACAATGCGCCATGTCACCGGTCCAGAACTGTTCGCGATTGGTTTGAAGATCATTCCGGACAATTCCTGCGCATGATCTGGCCACCTAGATCGCCCGATATGAATCCCATCGAGCATTTATGGGACATCATCGAAAGGTCCGTTCGTGCCCAAACTCCTGCACCATCCACACTTTCACAATTATGGACGTCTATACAGACAGCATGGCTCAATATTCCTGCAGAGGACTTCCAACGACTTGTGGACTCCATGACTCGTTGAGTTGTTGCACTTCGCCGGGCAAAAGGAGGACCGACACGATATTAACAATCATCCCATGACTTTTGTCACTTCAGTATATATATATATATATATATTGTAATGTCTTAGCTTAAAGTAACGAAACTCTTTAACACTAAGAACATTTATTCACAGACAACACAAAACATTTAAAATGAATTTAGAAACAAGATTTAGAAAATTAACAAATATCAGAAAATTGAGAACATTTAGAATTCAAGAAATATTAGACAATTTAGAAGTCAGCTCTGATACGCGTCAAGACATGCTAAAGCCAATCTTTTTCCGCTCCAACTCAATATGGCGACGTCTCTTTCGTCGAGCGCGGACAGCGCCATCTATCTCATTTCAGGACAGTACAGACTCCTCCCCTCTTGGAAACTTTTCGACGTAGGCGAAAAGCTGAAAATAGACTTAAAACAAAAAACTACTACACATACATAGATACTGTAAATGACACAAAAAATATATATGAAGATAATTATATAAAAGATTAAATGTATATATAAATACAAAAAAAAGAAACTTTTCTTTTTAAAGACCCATTTCATATTTGCCAGACAGTACACTACTTGACAGGAAGAGGAGGGATCCTACTCAACACGTCAGCATTTTTGTGCTGCTTACCCTTACGATGAATTATATTGAAATTAAAGGATATTGGAGTGCCAATGACCACCTCAAAATTCGAGAATTTTTGCTTGCATTGGTTTTGAGCCAAGTTAGAAGATTATGATCAGTCACAATAGTGAAGCTCTGGCCATCCAAATAGCATTTAAGTCTCTGAATTCCAAAAATAATAGCAGCACACTCCTTTTCACTAACACAATAGTTCTTTTCCACGTTCGAGAACTTCCTACTAAGATAGACGATTGGATGTTCTTGGTCCTCTTCAGTCACTTGAGATAGAACCACACCTATCCCATTATCAGATGCATCTGTCTGTAATATGAATGGACGGTTATAGTCAAGAGAATGAAGCACTGGTTTGCTTGCAAGGGCCTGCTTCAATGATTTAAAGGCTTTCTCACAATCTTCCGTCCAGGGCAACTCTCCTTTTCGGCATTTTCCCTTTAAAGCATCTGTTAGAGGCGCGGCAATAGTAGAAAATATGGGAATATAATGAGAATAATATCCCGCTAGACCTAAAAATGCTCGTATGTCCGTTTTGGTACGTGGAGTTGGAAAGTTCTTAACAGCCTCTATCTTCAACTCTGAAGGTCTTCTACATCCTTGTCCTACTATATGTCCTAAGTACTGGACTTGACTTTGCGCAAATTTACATTTAGATGGTTTAATGATCAAACCAGCCTTTTTTATTCTTTGCAACACGGTTTCTAGGTGCTTGATATGGTCTTGGAAACCGACAGAAAATATGGCGATGTCATCGAGATAAGGCACAGCAAAATCTTCACAAGCCTCCAGCAATTGTGCTACCATTCTACTAAATTCATAAGGAGCGTTCTTAAGCCCAAATGGCATAAGTAATGGTATATATGTGCCAAAATTTGTGACGAATGCAGACAATCTTTGAGCATGTTTAGACAAAGGAATATGCCAGTATCCTTTTGACAAGTCTAAAACTGTTATAAATTTTGCAGAAGACACTGTTTCAATTCTTTCTTCTATATTCGGTAGTGGGTAAAATTTGGTCTTCGTAATTTTATTGAGATTTCTATAATTTATGCATGGACGTGGCTCTTTCCCAGGTGCTTCCACTAGTACCATAGGTGAGGTATAATCAGAATATCCTACTTCAATAATTTTCATGGAAAGCAGTTTCTGTATCTCCTTACGAAGAATTTCATTTTGCCTAGGTGATGTCCTATAAGGCTTTGACAGCACCGCATCGTCCGACACTAGTTCGATGTCATGAGTGACGAGGTTAGTTTTTCCTGGAACACTGGAAAAGCATTCTCGATATTTCCAGATAACATGTCTCAATTGTTCACATTGATCTTCCGTCAATGCATTTGCAGTCAATTCTGGGGTGATTTCTGATAAATCCAGAACATTCGGAGTTGGTTCCAGATGAGGAATCTCTAATTCATCAACTCCAATTCCTTCTTCAGATTCTAAGGAAAGATAATTAATCTGTTCTGGTCTCTTGTAATAAAGTTTTAACATATTCACATGGTATACCTGAGACTTATCCTTTCTATTTGGTACGGACACCACGTAATTAGTTTCAGAGAGTTTTTTCAAAATAGTACCTGGCCCAGTCCAGCGTGGGCTAAGCTTGTTTGCTCTACAATTAGCGAAAATCAGTACTAAGTCTCCTTCCTGAAACTCCCTTTTCACTGCTTTCTTGTCATACCAAATTTTGTTTCTTTGTTGGGATTTTTCCATTTCCTTGACAGCAAGATCTTGGTACCGTTTCAATCGATTAAGTAGAGTGAACACATATTCAGTCACTGGAGTTTGTTCTTCTTCGGATTGGAGCCAATTTTCATAGAGTAAAGTAACAGGTGTTCTAAGGTTTTTCCCATGAACCAGTTCAGCTGGGCTAAACCCTGTAGATTCGTGAGTAACAGTTCTTAAAGCGAATAAAGCGGCGTGAACATGTTTTTCCCAGTCCGGTCCTTCTTCGGCACATAAGACACGAAGTATACGACCAAGCGTTCGATGGAAACGTTCGACAGGATTGCTCTGTGGATGATAGGCTGAACTGTGCACAACTTTAACTCCAAAACGTTCAAAGAATTCTGTTGTGACTTCACTCATGAAAGAAGTCCCTTGATCATGCTGAATTTCTCTCGGAAATCCCATGTGACTAAAAATTTGAAGAAGTGCATCGATGACAGAAGTGGATGTGATATCCGTTACAGCGACAGCATCAGGATATTTGGAGGCCAAGCACATCGCCGTAATCAAATATTTCTTTCCAGATTCAGTAATCGGCAATGGTCCGACAGCATCAATATTGATTTTGGCAAACACTTCTTGAATTATTGGAACTAATTTCATAGGAGCCTTTTTCTTGTCATTAGGTTTTCCCACACGTTGACAGTGATCACAACTTCGGACATATTCTTCAATTTCCTTGTAGCAATTCGGCCAAAAGAAATATTTTGCAAGAACGTCTTTAGTTTTTGTAACTTCTAAATGACTTGCTGCACCGTCATGACACAGAGTCTTTAGTCTTTCTCGAAATTCTTTAGGCACTACCAATAAAAGTTTATCTTCGCCTAATTTATTAGTCTTCCCCTTTACTAAAAGTCCATTTGGAAGAATTTTGAACCCAGTATTACATTCTGTTTTACCTATATTTTTCATCAAAGATTGTAGTTCTTTACACTCTTGTTGAGCAGTTATAAAGGCTTTAGAATTAAATTTTAGTAATGACAAGCCCTCAAATTCCTCTTTCGGAGGAAAAGAGAACAAATCATCATCTTCAATTGCTTCTGTAGCTGCCGTCTCAGTTTCATCTACAGATAAAGGTTCAGTTTCTTTGGTATGCACCAATTCTTTTTCCTCTTCCAACCGTTTCTGAGCTCGTGTTTGGATTGCGTTGAGTTGTTGGGAAACAGGAATGTTCTCCATCTTTTCTATAAGAGCTGCAGTTCTATTCCCTAAAAGATATCTACCTTTATCGGCTTTGTTAGATACAATCGTTGCCTTTGTTATCAAGTGTCCAAACTCCCCTTTCAGCTCAACTTCAGCTAGTGGTAAGCACACGGGCGAATCATCTAATGGCTGCTGAACCCAAACCTGCTCGCCTGTAAACATTTCTGGTTTTATTACTTTGAGGCTCACAACATCAATGCTAGATCCTGTGTCCCGCAGAATAGGCGTAGGGAATCCATTTACTTCGCCCATAGAAGTGTGTGGTAACATTACATCATCTTCGTAAGCTTCAAATATATGATTTACAGTTGCAGAACTTTCTTTGTTTATCAACAAGGGACAATTTGGTCTAATATGATCCTTAGAACCACATTTATAACATTTAATTACTCTTCTTTTGTCAAAGTCTTCATTATTTGAATGCTTCTTAGCATCAAAATCTTCCTTTTTAATATGAAAAGATGCTTTATTTTCACTCGGAGATTTAGCTTTCCAAGTCGGAGATCTCTCTTTTGAAGAACCACTGAAAGGTTTTTTCTTCCAAAGGCTACGGATGATATCATATTCATCCAGCTTTTGAACAAGTACTTCTGGACTTTTTATATCCGACCATTCGTCAATAAAATGTTCTCTAGCCTCCCAAGGCACTTTTCTTTTAATCTGCTCAGTCACAATTAAATCGCTGAGTTCGGTGAAGGTGTTTACTTCCAGTCCTTTCAACCATTCTTCAAAGTAGTTCCTCACTTCATATAAGAAATCTGTCCAATTGCTATCCGAACCTTTTACGTGGTTATGAAATTTTTGTCGAAATTTTTCAGCCGAAAATCTTTTCAGCAATAATTTTTTTATATGCGAGTAGTCGTTTGAAATTTCTTCTGACTCCCTGGCAATGAGCTGCGACATCTCATAAGGCAACAATCCAATTAAGTGAGATACCCATAAGTCTTCAGCAATATCAACTCGTTTAGCTTGCCTTTCGAACAAAACGAGATACAGACTTATATCACCATCTTTAGGATCAAATTTTTGCATAAGATGTCTAATTTCCAACTTTGGTTTAGTAGGCACCAGAGTCATTTCACTCGACTTGGACTTATTTTCTAATTCAAGTTGCAATTTCTTCAGTTGAAAAGCATTTTCTAGCTCTTTTTCTTCAAGAATACGCTTTGTTTCCATTTCTTTTTCAAATCTCTTTGCTTCCATTTCTTTTTCAATTCGCTTTGCTTCCATTTCTTTTTCAATTCGCTTTGCCTCCATTTCTTTTTCAATTCTCTTTTCTTCCCTAATTTCTTCTTCAAGCCGTGTTTTCTTTACTGTTTCTAGCAATTCTTTAATATACTCAACTTCATCTTCAAATTTATCCATTGAAGAAATGGCATTTTTAATATCAATAACTGTTGCAGAAGCATCGATATTGATTGAGAGGCACTCAGCTAGTTTGAGCAAATCTGCTTTTAAAACTCTTCCCAAAAAAGCCATTCTGACGAATATATATATAACTCAATGTGACTTAATAATTTTAATCTAAATACCAAATTAAGATTAACTTTCTTATTTTTAATTGGATCCCCACTCTTTACAAAAGTCAACCAGTTTCAAAAATTAAAAATGCACAAAATAAATAAAGAGAAACTAAGATATATTTTTTTGTAGAATCTAAATACTACTATTAATAAGATTCTTAGTAAACTCTCATAAAATATCATATACAACTGTGCGGTTCTTTATCATAAATTTCAAAATAAAATATGAAAAGAATTTCTTTTTTAAACCTAAAACGCACACAAATATGATTCAATTTCCTCAAAACGAGAAAAAACTAAAACATAATTCCACTTTCTGCTTAAAAACAAAATAAAAATAAAAATGCAACAAGTGATCAAAATAATACCGTAATAAATTTTCTTTTCAAGCGATGATACACTATTGAAAGAAAAAAAAAAACAAAAAGGAATCATTTTGTTTCGACCGGAAATCATCCGCCTCAGATCAAAGCAGAACTATACCGAATTAAATATATTTCTATACTCAATCTTCAAAACAAAACTATCGTTCTGTCTTGAAATTTGTTTCATATATTCTGATAAAATTATTCAACTTTCTTTTTGTTTAATCAGTATATAGAAAAAATCAACTAAATTTCTATGTTAATCCACAATGCACAATTATTTCCAGTTGATTTATTTTGCGCTTAAACTCTATAGCTTAAACACAATAAATATAACTCATTGCATAGAATTTCTAGTTATTTATGCAACACCAAATAACTTTTATGCACTGAAATTTTATATCACAAAACAAACATACTGATAAGCAAACCAGCAGACAAAAATTGCTGTAAAAGTAAACTGCAAAATTAAAGTTATAAACTACAATTATAGTAACAGTATACGCAATACTTAACACAACTATAATTATTAATCAAAACTGAGTAATTTACATTCGAGCAACCGGAATTAAATATGCTGTACAAAAGTATACCGCATTCTCTTTGCATATAACCAAAAGCAACTAGAGTTACAAATGCTATACTAGTACACTGCACAATAAAAATTCCTTGTTAAATAAATTCTCAATTTTCTTTTTTAAAAAACATTTCATTCTAATATTAAAAATATATAAATCCACTATTCAAATTTTAACATTTTCAGAATAGATACTGTCTGGCAAAAAATGAACTTACCCCCAGCATGCTGAAAATTAATAATAAAAAAAAGTATGTAACAGAACTGACTTCAGTTTTGAGGTTTGTGTGGATCGAAATCCCAAGAGCTGCCACCATTTATAAGTCTGTAATGTCTTAGCTTAAAGTAACGAAACTCTTTAACACTAAGAACA
>JAOUZG010040955.1:2247387-2257738 GCA_026289955.1 Argiope argentata | reverse complement strand
GTTTCCAAATTTCTATGTTCTTAAAAACTATGAATTAAAATTTCATCTTATAACACTAAGCAGCCTACATTTTTCACTAATAGGCGGCAGCATGAAAAGTTGCAATATTTCATTGAATTTTGAATATTTCGACAATCAAGGAATAATTTAATTATCATTTTGTTCGCGAACTGATTAATGTTTTAAATGAATAATTCAATTTGTCAATGTCTTATTCTCAAAACTGTTTTCAAAATGAGATTATATTAAAATGAATAAAAGCTAAACAAAATTTTGATTTTGTTTCGATCGCATTGAAATCATAGTAATTAATCTTCTTTCTTCCTCTTCATTATGCATCTTTCTTTTCTTTTCTTTTTTTTAAATTTAGCAGGGGACTAGGTATGACAGAGTTATTTCGAAGCGATAATTTCAAGTCGAAATTCTCCTAATTAATGCCTATTTTAACAGATGGTATATTTTAGAAAGAATTATTTACAATCAAGTTTTAATAAATTTGTTTTTAAAGTTTATTTAACTAGAAATTATTGCGATTCAAAGAATATTATTCCGAAAATTACCATGAAAAATTATTGATGATCTAAAATTGATCTGCAAAAACACATTTCTTGGAGAGATATTAAAACAAATTTATTTTTTATCATACAGATTAATGTACTCTCTACTATTTCGTTATTTATTTTAATGCTCTCTATTTTGTGAAAAAAATAAATGAACTTCAATCAATATGAAATTTATGTTTGTCAATAAACGATTATTGTATTTATTATCATGCCAGAACCTGATGTTGTTTTTGGGATGAGGCTGTTGGCTTTAACAAAAACCTTCAGGCGAAATATAAAAATCTTATTACCTGCACGAGCATCTAAAAAAAATCAGCTTTTAATAGCATGCCATTGCACTTACAAAAGCTCTGATTAAAAAAAATGAGTTAATGACTGCAGCAAATACCTAGAAAAATGTCATTTTTAACACGTGATTTTATAAAATTACTAGGAAATGAGATATTTTTTTAAACAATAAATGCGAGAAAAAGTTTTTTTGGACCGTTTGCAATACTAAAGTAACTCATTCATTGAAACAATTTAAAGGAATAAAAACATAATTTAACTTGCACGGGGTGCATGAACGTTCAAGAAATTATGTTCTGACATGATACATTGAAATATGCATGGCAGATTTCATTTTAATCTTATTCATGTTTTATTTTCAAATATATCAAATCATTCACATATAATGTACTTTCATGTCAGAAATTTTTAGCTTAAAGTTGATTCATCATTAAGTTAGCATATTTGAGCTCTAAAAATAAAACCGAATGAGTCCCGCCCTCATCATTCGAACGGGCTCCATTTTTGCTTCTTTTTTTTCTTTTCTTCCCACTGCTTCTTAATAGAACGATCTGTCAATTTGCCATAAAAAAGTAGCCTTGTGAATGCCTTAAAGGGTGGGGCACGCACAGTTCACCTAGCGAGATAAAGTTAATGGAATGAGGCAGTTCCGAAGATATGATGCGGACGTGATTCATTGCATGTTACTGGGATTTCGAGTGCACATGGAGAATGTCTTCGGACGTTCCTTATACAGGCAGTTAATGAGCTTTTTCTTCCCCGCTATTTTTATAAAAAATATCTTACGCTTAAATGTTTCAAAGTTAATTTATAGAAATGAGCTTTTTTCCCCTCTCTAAATCAGATATTTTAAAGATATCTATCTACTAATGGCTTTTTTGTTGTATAAGAATTAATGAATACAAATGGGATTTATAATAATTTTCTAATAATTCAAGGATACAGAAGTATCTGTTTCAGAATGACGTGGAGAAGATCGCGAAATTTCAGTAATATGCGTTTCATAATAACGAGAGACAAATTAAATGCAGAAAAAAAAATTCTGCTTAGAAGACAGAAGTAAGCATAAAAGCGTTCCAATCGTCGTTCTATAATGATTAAATCCAGATTGGGCATATGAGCTACCTAAATAAACTAAAGGCATATAAGTGCAACTGATACTTATACTGAAATATCTCTATTCAGAATGACGTGGAGAAGAAACTAGTTTTCAGAAGATCACGAAATTACAGTAACAAGCGTTTTATAACAATGAGAAACAAATTAAATGCAGAAAAAATTCTCCTTGTAAAACAGAATTTAGCATAAACGCGTTCCAATCGTCGTTCTATAATGATTAAATCCAGACTGGGCATATGAGTTGCCTAAATAAACTAAAGGCATAAAATGCAACAGGTATATTACAATATCATCATATTAAAATATCAATTTGATTAAATCATCATAAATATTGAACATTATTTCATAGATTAAAAAGTCTCGAAGAAAAATCAAGTCACTTTTATCATGTCTGATTAATTTGTATATTTTTTGCGCCATTCCTTTGCTCATGTTTGCAATTCAGAATAGTGCCCCATAAGATCTAAAAACGTTCTTTTGTAAGACAAATATTTTCTTGTTTCTGTACAAGTCATTTGTATAAGGAAACTTCAAAAATAACTATCTTGCATATTTTTCACTATTTCCAGTCTGCTTTTAAAAGATCGCACCCTTTAAATTTATCAGATTTTATACTTCCATGTCAACTAGCAGTGGTTATCTGTATAATTAAATGCATGTATAAGTTATAACCTGTTCTATAAGAAATTTTTTTCACAACCTCCGACAGACATAAGCTTTTTAATGGTTTTCTTAATATATATAATAGTAACTGCTAACGCAGGAAGATGATATAGTTTGCACTTAAGAAGAAAGAGAATAGCAGGAGCCTTCAATATAGTAATCTTCAATCCAAGACGATTACTTTTTTCAGAAATTAAGAAGCATATTCTTCAAAGTTTCTCAAATTTGAATCAATCTTCACCAGCTAGCTGTGATATCGGAGCAATCTCAACATCAAAGAGGAGGGTCGTGATTTCGAGAATCCATTCCACAGGAAGATTTTCTGTGTATATTTGTATGCTCCGCATTAACTTCTTCAAGGATCTAACTTCCACTTATTGGGATAGTTCAAAAGTTTTGAGAGCTATTGTCCCGTCCTAGACATATGATCATGGTTCAAGATTACTAAATATACACTAAAATAGAACCTGAGTATGAATTTAATAAAACCAAATTAAAATCAGATGCAAGTTAAACAAAACTAATTACAGTTGATAGAGTACAGTCTTTTGCATATTGACTCATGTTTCTTTAAAGGATTTTCTGTGATTTTTTTATGGGGAGAGAAATTATTTTGTTGCGATTTAATTATACACTCGAATAATTTAGATTTTTCATGTACGATTTCTGAATGTTAAAAATACGTTTGTAACTATTATTAAATAAAACTAATAATACTTAAACTATATCTATATTTATACTTTTCATAAAGCTCAATGATTGTGTTTGTGTTAGCGCTCTACAAGCCAGATCATTCAACGTATAGATACCAAATTTGTATATACCTGTGAGGCCGGGAATGGGGACCTCGAAGACAGTTTTTGGAATTTTTAATTAAATTTTTAATCAATTAAAATTTAAGCGAAATTTCGGCTGTAAGTTCCGAAAATTTGCAGCACAAAATTGATTTTTGCATTGAGCTAAAGCTGAAAAAGTTATCTTTTTACTGATACTGACGTTTTGAACTATATATTAAAGTTATATTTTTAATGTTTAAAAATTTAATTTATTAGGATTTCTTAACAATTTAATTCGTATAAAATAAAAATAAATTTTATCTGCAAGTGCATCTCAAAATAAATAACGTGTTACCATCACCTTTAAAAAAAGCTGTAATTAAAAATAAAACTTAATTAATATTGCCAATAAAACATAGAAAAATGTAATTTTCAGCAAGTGATTTTTTGAAATGAAATAAATACGGAATAATATTTTTTTAAATAATAAATGCAAGACAACGTTTTAATGTTGTTTGCAATACTAAAATTACTAATTCAATGAAACAATAAAAATAAATATAAATAAATTTCATTAAATATTTTAAACAATTCTAGCAAAACAAGCCTCAAATGTCATTGGTCAGGTGACTCGCTATCTACAAATAACAAAACGGATATTTTTTGGCCGTTAATTTCGGAGATGGCAAAACCTCTTAACCAAAACAATATCATGTTCTCACATGATAATAAAACAAAATAAAAATAATTTGAGAATTCGTTTAAAATTACATTTTGATACATTACAAAATGCAGAATTTTAATTATTAATTAAAAACTAACTTTCCTTCCAAAAAATCTTTTCATTTCCCCATCGCCAAATAAGTAAGGCTTCGGTTTTTTCCCCCACGCTAGCAAGTTTAGGCTTAACAAGTTATCGCTTAATTATTTCAAACGATTCTGTTTATTTTCTTAACGTTTGATGCATTTAAAATTAAACATCTTAAGTTGATTGACCTATCAGATTCATTCTGAAGTACTTTTGAATTAAAATAAAACAGAATAAAGAAAATTAAAAATTTCTAATCTACCTAGCGTTACCCTAACTGGCTCAGAACATTCAAGCATTTGCTTTACCGTAAATAGGGCTGAATTTACGCATGCACATTGCGTAAACAACTGTATTTAAACGGACACGGACTTGATTCCGATTAATTGGTTTGCTGTTTTGTTTTACTTCAGATATACAGTGTAAATAAATTGTTTTTAAGTTAATTTTGTGCTTTTGTAATTAAACACTATTTATATTAGTTACATATTTTTCGTATATGCTTTTTTTCAGATTTTCTATAGCTTTTCCTCTCTTTACTCTGCCAGTAATCTATATTGAAAGTAAGAGAGATATGATCACTCGGACTAATACGTAGATTTTTATCCAAAATTTTTAATTTTAAACAAGCAATAATCTTGAAATTTTATCATAAATTTAATTTGTTTTTTTAATGAGGTTAGTTTAGAATAACTTTAACATTTTCATATCGCAATTTTCCGCTCAATAAATGTGTTTTCTTTTGTCAAAACATTTCATTTTTATTTTTTTAATAGGATAATATTCATAAATTATCATACTAACTATATGAAGCAGATACAAGGAAATAATCAATTTTTTCAACTTTTAAAGTTTTGTGAACAGAAGAAAATATATGTTCTACATTTCTTTTGATAAAAGGAGCTCTAGCAAAAAAAACTCGTAATATAATAGATATTTTATAGTTTCACTGTAGTTTTATTTTATCACTGTGGATATATATGGCTTATAACATTTTCAGCAAAATTAAAATTAATAAATTGCAAGTGAACATTTAATACCTCTTTTATAAAAGTAAACGCACGTAAGTAAATCATCATTTTTATTTGCGCGTTAAATTAATAAGTAAACATGAATATGAATACAGTCATGTAAGAAATTTGTCTACGCCTGCTCTTCTCTTTCATGGAGTTTTTTTTTTTTTTTTTTTCTAAAGACAAGGCTACGAATAAGGAAATTTGGACTGTCTCGCCGGTGCACCCACGGTATCAGAGTAAGCGCCCTGGTGGCTCCCTGGTTCGGGGCAGTAGTAGAGGAAATAAAACTGCTCTCACCCGTTTCCTTAGTGGTCATTTATTATCCATGACTTTTGTTGGAGGTTCTAAACAATTCGAACTCTAAACTATATGCAGTTTTGCACAAGCCTCTCCTGTCCACATTTTATCTTGTCTGGGGCTTACCATTACATTGTCGGAGGTGCTAAACAGTTTGAACTCTGCACTAAAGGTTCTTCTGAACAGGCCTCTCCTGGCGACATTTTATCTTGTATGGGGCTTACCAGGCAGGACCTGGATCATAATCCCTTTTTAGTTCCGACATTTTGGTGGTTTATTCCAGTACATTGGGCTTCAATTTAAATAGGGAATTTCATGAATTCAAATTATTGAAATTAAAAATTATTAAATTTTAAGGGACACCATCTGTTTAAACCCCATTTTGCATGGGATTTCTTTAATGTGAGTGGTAGAGACAGTGATCCCATCCAATTTTAGTCCGAATTTTTTATTTACATATAGATACGAGATACAGCACACACAAAAAACAAAAATACGAAAGGCACACAAAACTATCCCATAATCTTTCGCCTCTTCAGTCCCAGATCGACTTTTCTTCACTTTCGGACTGATTTCTCTCCCTCGCTCAACTCCTCTCTCCGCGTTCGTCAAGAAGGGTTGCTATATGAGGTGAGAAAGGCTGCCAAAGTTGGCGGGCTTTACATAATCGGTACAAAAAAATTTATACGTTTAAAATATTTTTTGCAATTAAATTTTATGAAGAAGACGAAGAAATGATGTCATGCTTAGAGTGACATCGATATTTACTAAACTATTAATGATGAAAAAAAATTATACATGGATACTGGGCAACATTTTGATATGCCCTCTTCCTCCGAAGTAAAACAATGACAATTGATGATAAGTCAGCAAATGGAAATTTTACTAGTTGCTTTATAGCATCAAATACTGTTGCGAAAATATGTCTTCTAGTCACTTGCCATGATTTGTGTGTGTATATATATGTATGTGTATATATTTGTGTTTGTATATATATATATATGTGTGTGTGTGTGTGTGCCTAAATAAACGCCATCTATCGAGCTTTTGAAAATTAATATTGAGGCCGAGGCCCAACATTCGTAAAGGAAAGATAGTTCCTTACGAATTACTAGTCACTCATCAGCGATTTCCGCAAAGCTACACGGCTACGCGGTAATATGTTTTCAGTCATAATGTTTTCCTACTTCTAACATCCTCCCAGAGGAAATAGTCTAACTTTCTGTTTATTAAATGTTTCCAAGTTTTAATTTTTTTAAATATTTACCTGTAAATACTCCCGTTTAACTCTAAATAAATTCCTTTATTTTTTAAAGAAGTCTCTTCATCCTTCGTTTGCATTAGTTTAATCTTGGTTTAGAAACTAACCCGTAAATATTTTTAAAAAACTTTGACATCACGCTACTAAAATCCCGCTATCTGAAGAGTCTAATTTTTGGAAGATTTATTTAGATGCACACACACACACACACACATATTTGGAACCTGGACCTCTCTTGTCGGGTTTGATGGAAAAGTATATTTTCTTCATATTTGCAATTTTCTTCAGTTTTCAGAGAAAAAAGAATAAAACAACACCACACATGACAATAATTAAAAATATGTTGTTTTTAAAATTTTATTTACAAAAGTCAATTACTAGCTGGCAAATGACGACTGAAATAATCAGATATAACTAAAACAGATGGTGTTAATTCATAACTAAATAAGTTACAGAGAATAGGTGGTATGATTATTTTCAAACTTTATGGCGAACGAGAGCAAATAATTTTTAATTAAAATCCTAAATTCTGTTTGTAGTTAAATTATTTCGTATCATTTGTATGGTTTCCTAACTTAAGAATTTATGATATGAATATTGAGTAATATAATAGTAGAAATAAATTACTCTCATGTTGCCCTCGTAATTAATTTTGTGTTACTCTAAAATGATTTCGTCTTTCAGAAGAACTTATTGAGAATAGGAAATCATATAAGTATATTTATAAATGTATTTTTTTGACTAGAGAAATTAACTGAAGATGAATGAGAGAAGTTTTATATTAAGCAATCCATTGTGCTTGTTTTTAATTCTTATGATGAAAAGTATTCTTATCACCAGTCCAACAAACAATTATTGTTTATATTATTACACTTTTATTTTGCTTTAGATTTTTGTCGAATTACTCTCTTTTATAATAATTCTTTGGAAGCAGTTTTTATTGACACATATTCTATTCTATCAATTTGTCATCTTTACAATAATTTTAGATAAATCTATGCAATATCTAAGAAATTGCGGGGCATAAAGTTTAAAATGAATAAAATTTTGTAGAATATAAAGTACATAATAGGTTTTTATGAAATTATGGGACTGTTATTCTTCTTTCACGTTGAGGAATTTTAGCTGCTAAATATGGTATTATCTTTTTAATATAATTGATTTATTCCTAATAGTTTATTTCATGTATCAAAATAGCTTTATACTACAACCGTACTTTCTTATATTCTCTTATACTAAATCTTTCTTAATAATCAGGAAAAATTCTGAAATACATTTTAAATTTAATAGTTATCATAAATGATAAATTATTAACTATAGTTATGAAACTGAAATTTTTAAATAAAAAGATCGGTAATGTGATACATTCATTAAATTTTTAATTTAAATGCTTTTGAACTTTTAATATTTATTAAATTTTTTTCTCTTCGTGATTTCTAATTATTTTTGCATTCGTGAAAACTAAATAATTTTGTCACCTGAAAACAAGGAAATAAGGAAATATTTTTAATTTCGCAATTGCTGACTAAGTTAGGCAAAACTTCATTGTTTCATAAAGTACTTTTTAAATTGAAATTTGAATTTAAGATAAGTTTTGATACTTTTCCAAAATGCATGTATGACTTGCCTGTCGGCTCATATTCTTCCTGTTATATGCTGCTAATAAAAGGTATATAGCAATATTTTGATAAAACATCGAAATTTTAACTTACTTCATAAATATTTGCATAAATAAATATTATGCTAAAAGATTTATTTGTAACATTTTTGATTTGACATAGTTTTAGAACAAATTTAGCTAAAAATTTCTTTTAATCAGGAAATAACAATAAAAGCAGTAATTTTTCTCGTAAATATTTCCTTCTGTTTTTTTTGACTATCCAAATAAGAAAACTCCAGACCCATTTCAATTCCAGTTGAAAAATAAAATTCAACAAAAATTAGAGTGCTCAAATTACAGAGATATTTATCATAAATTACATAAATGCAGAAAATTCGCAAACAAGATTATTTCCTTTATTGGAAATTATTATTCCATTCTTCTATTTGCATTTGTAGAAGGAAATACGGCTTTTGTAAGTTACAAATTTTGCGACATTCACCTTGAGTCTAGTATCAACAAACGTGAAAAGATTATAGCAGATAATAAATATCACGTGTTCAAAAGCAAATCATTATTTTACCGATATGCGATTCCTCAAAAAAAAAGATACTTTTCTTGTAGAAATAAATCAAAGAGTATGTAAAAAATTGTGCTCGTTTTTTTTACCGCCTACATAAACCTGAACCTTGTAGGAAATAAATGAAATCATTTTATCAGTCTCTCAGTTTAACATGTGTATTGTAAAGATATTTTCATTTTACGACCTCGACTGCCCCTTAGAAATTTTTTCTATTTCATATAATATCCACGCGTGAGTATAAAAGATGTACTATTGAAATGCCTATTAAAAGATATTATTCTGAAATCGTTCTAGAAATAAAAATACTAATGAGTAACTTAAGGTTCCTTTATTGAAAAAAACATAGAAATAAGGATGCGGTAATTGGAATAAAAAATAAAGCACTATAAAACAAATCATTTTAAAATGCTTCCGATTTTTTTTTCTTTGTTCCATTCATTTCTATTTATGAAATCTTTGTGTTTGGCTTTGTTAGTTTACTATATCTTGTTAAAGGTCAAAGCAGTTATCAAAGCTTATAAAAATCATAGATATACCATCACAATACTAATAATCCGTATTATTGCAAAACTATTCATTTATAAATTCATATAACTACATTATTTCAAGTAAATCTTTTAATCTCTGTTTTCAGTAAAGCAATGTTATCATAAATTTCTTCAAAATCGAGAGTATCTCTTTTCCGTAATTTGTATCAGAACATCTCATCTTTCGAAGAAAAAAAAGTCAGATCTGTTTAACTATTTTTTAAAAAAATATCTTAAGAATTCAGATTAAACTAGATAAAATAAACACTGACGTTTTGCAATTAAGAATATTTTAATCGTCATTTGGAGAAAAAGTGGAATTGACACTAAGTATAAAGTTGCTGCTTAAAGAGAC
Organism: Argiope argentata; assembly: GCA_026289955.1. Lineage (NCBI taxonomy): Eukaryota > Metazoa > Arthropoda > Arachnida > Araneae > Araneidae > Argiope > Argiope argentata. Next base: position 2,247,882 of record JAOUZG010040955.1, on the reverse strand, counting down.
TAACAACTATATTGAGGTTTTATTTTGTTTAGAAAGTTCAAATAAATTTAATATGAAATATGTTAACTTATTTATGTTCATTTTTTATTCATTTCAGATTGTTAAAATGCACTTTAAAGAAATTTATCTGAAATATAGTTCAAAGTATTTTATAAAATATTTTAAAAAACAATTGCTTAAAAAAATTGTTTTTTATCCCATTTTAATGTCCCAATTCTTTCTTAAAAGGGCATTGACAATTTAAAATGTCAACTTGCTTATAAAATAGCACTTTGAAAGCACTTTTTAATTCATTATTAACATACTCCTTTAAATAGTAAGATCACAAAATTAACCAATTATTAATTATTTAAATAAGTAGTATAAAAAATTAAGTCAGTGTTTCAGTAATCAGTAAAATTAAGATTAAGTGTTTCTTACTTAGGTCCACAAAGAAATTTTTTATTTTAGTTACTTTTTATTAAATAATTACAATTAATATAAATAATTTATCAA